>VZSV01000006.1:11923187-11964549 GCA_013398735.1 Nothocercus julius | reverse complement strand
GGCCGGGCCGGGCCCCTTCCGCGGCCCCCGGGCCAAACCTCGAGCTCCCCAAATCAGTATATAATTTTTTTCCCCCCCTGGAAAATCCGGGCCTTATTTTAGAATGCAGAAGAACAAACATCTTTAGGTGTTTATGCGTCGGTAAAGGGGCTCTTGGCATCCCCTCGTGACAGCCAGCGTGCTAGCCGAGGATTCCTGCGGAAGTTTGTTTAAAATCACTTGCCCCTTCCTCCCCCTCCTCCTCCACAAAGAGCTGTGTGTGAGGCCGCAGTCCAGGAGCTATTTACAGAGCTCACCTCACTTGCGAACCAGAATACCCGCTGCTATCGCAGGTGGAAAGGTTTACATATTTACTTTTATAGCAAAGTGAAAGGCCGCTCCGAACAAGGGATCTCTAGTGTTAATTTGTATGTTGGAGAAAGGGAGCAGGTAAAGTTAACTGCACAGGTTAATCTTGCATTTGTGTCTTATTTACGTGCTTTGTTTATATGCTTCTGAGCAGGAATAGTGGGAAAGCCACAGCCTTCATTGTGTAAATAGAAACAAGATTTTAGGTGCTTCCAGTACTCAGGTTTTGTGATTTCATGTGGAAATGTGGATTTGAGGCAGGCTTTTTTAATTTCTTTGCTCGTGTATCTTTTGGAAAGAACTTATGTTGATGTTCTGGGTTTCCTTGGGGTTCTCTGTGTGTGTTTGTTTATTGTTTTGCTTTGTTTGGGGGAATATTTCTTCTGCCTTGGTTCCACAAACTAAAGAATGCTAATATTAGCCTCAGCTGGGGACAACAAGGTGCTGCTTTTTTCTTCCTTTGTTTTTCAGCATTGCACATTGCTGTGAAATTCTGAGTGCCTTTCATTTTGATGTGAAGCATTCCCTGATGAGTAGAGTTTGCTTGGGTGCGTGTGTCTTTTTTTTTTTCCTTTTTAAGTATTATCTCTTACTCTCCAGGTGTTGGATTACCATGGGTGTAAGATAAGTGACCCATACTGCTGGCTTGAAGACCCTGATAGCGAACAGACAAAGGTAAGCTTTCTTTGTGAGAGAATAGCTGTTCTTCCTTTTTGAAGTGTGTGCCAATAATTTTATAACTTACCATTGTAAATGTAGATGTACAATCTGATATCTTACAGCACCAACAGAACAATACTGTTACCTTGTACCTTTGTGTTAATGTGGGGGGAAAACTGCAACAGTTCTGAAAGATAAAATCTAGAACAGAAATTGGAAAACTTCAAAAAGGTCCAATTTATCTTAGTCATTTTTGCAGATGATTCAAATGTTTGAGGTGGTATTGTCACCCTGAAGGTGAAGATGCTGGTTTCAGAGCACTGTAACTGCTGTCCTAGGGAAAATAAAATTGCCCTAATAAGATTGGGAGGAAAGCTTCTTTCTTTGGCTTGCTTTCATTGTGCAGTGAAAACTGTATGAGAATACCTTTTTTTCTTCCTCCTCAAAGTAGGCCCTAATAGTAGCATTATTACAGATGTTGCAGTGTTTGCAGCCAGCAGTCCTGTGTCCTAACTAGACTGTACTGCTGAAGCTGGTCCTTCATGTTGCACAGGAGAGAGATTCCTGAAAAATATGCAAACAGGGCAGTGAACCTGTTCCTCTGATATGCATGCAACACAGATAGAAAGCAAAAAGAAGGTCTTAACTTTTAATTCCAGATCTAAAACAGTCTTCTGTCCCTTGTGCATGATCACGTCAAACCAAAGTTAAAGAGCAAGATGTTATTCAAAAAAAAAAAAAAAATCCTGCCAAGTAGCCTTCTGTTACAGAGATTTCCTTGTAGGTTTTCTCGTATGTGTGCTTGCAATAGTATGTTGGAGGATAGCTGAAAAGAATTCACTCGAAGTATAAGATAAACTATGCACTATCAGGATCACGTTGCCTACTTACAGATTCGTCGGCCTTTGCAAAGACTTCTCTGGGTTAAACAGATTCATTTGGGTTTATTTTTTAATGAAATATTCTGCCATGGGGTTAACAGGTTAACGTCGAAAATTAGACATGTAATAAGTTTGAAGTATTTGAATTTTTTTTTTTTTTTATTCTGGAGTATGGGGAGGTATGGTTATGTCTTTCTTGTGTGGAGATCTTACCAGTACTCACAAAAATGTTTTTTTTTTTCAGGATGCTATGGGAGATATGGGCAAAAAACAAAAGCCAGGATGTGACCTTTGGTGTCCCCATGTTCATTACTTTAACCTCATACTGGGAAAGGTTGGGGGAGGACAGCTGAGAGAGAGAGAAAGCCTTATTCTCCAGAGATCATAGTGTAAGGAGGCAATGTAGTGTTGGAATGAGGTAATGTTGGAGACAGAAAAAGAAATGGGGAATTTTAGCATCCCGCTAAAAATGCGGCAGCCCAGACATCAGGTGTCAGGTGGTCAGAAAGAAAACACTGTTAAATCTCACTTGCCTCCGCTCCAGAGCACATGGACCTCAGCAGAGTTCACAGCGCTGTAGCAGAGTGATGCCAAGAGTAGAGAATTAGAGTATGTGGGAGTTCTTGGGCACGTGATCTTCTTCCTAAGTTCCAGCAGTTACTGAACAAAGGGAGTTAAAATATTTTGCTGTTCTACCTCTTTCCTAGAAGACAGAGATAGGAAAACAAAAATCTGGAGGTGCCAGGTTTGTCCTGTCTGTTTTTATCCCACAGTGTTTTGCCGCCTGGAGCAGATGCTGCTGGCTGCTATTCTTTTTCTTGCGAGCTTTTCTTAATAGTTTTATCTCCAGATTCTTCTTCCAGTTTTTCTGCAGAATAGCCATTCTGGACCAACCAGACCAAACAGTAATCAGTCGCTGGTGTAGAGGTACTTGAATGGCTGTGCCTGCTTCAGAGAGAATTTGGCATATGCTTTGTAGACTGTGTAAGTCCTTAAGTCACTGACCTTGACATCTGTGTCCTACCCTATTCTTCTTCCAAGTTACTTTATCTTTTTGTGCACTTCTTAACCTCCCAAGCCTCTATCTATTTTGGAGAAGGGTCTAATATGCTGTGTATGTCCTTCATCAATAGACTGCCTCTAATTTTCTAAATACTTAACAGAGCTAGAAGAACAATTCTTCTGAAATTGATACTTACCTGCAGTGAAGGAGCAAGGTTCAGCTCCTCTGTGCAATATGCTGGCTTGATCTCTCGATATGTGTAACTCTAATTTCTGAAAGTTTATGGTAGGAGTGAAGACTAAACTTATTTGTGCGGTCAGCAAACTTCTTTTGCACATGTAGTCAAAAAAGTGTTTGGTGTGTACAATTGAGGAAAGAGACAAATACAATAAAATTATGTACTTTTTTATTTTTAGGCCTAGCTTAAGTGTTCATGTTGAGTATTGGCATGGTCATAAAAAATGATCTACTTCACTTTGTTCCTATGTTGACGTGAGTTAATTAAACATTGACTTTATTATTTCTTGAAGCATGAAGAAAGGAGCACAGGCAAGTGAGATTAGTTTTAACTCTGAAATTTGCATTGTAGTTTGACCTCTTGTCTACTGTATAAGCTTGTAGTTAGGACTGAGCCTGACAGAAATTGTCCTGAACAGTTGTAAAGAATAAGAATCATATTTGTTTTTCTTTCTTTCTTGTGACTAGTTCAAGTGATTTTGTGAGCTCTGATAGAGAGTTAGCACCTTACAACAAGTAAACCATAAGAGTGGGTTCTTTTTTGTTGTTATTGGCTTCATTGGGTGTTTCTGGTGTGAGATAAGCGTGCATATGGCATTGTATCTGATCCAAAGTAGTTAGCAGGATTCCACTGAAGACTTTTTTTTTTTTGTTGTTACTCCTCTGCTATCCTTTTCCTTCTTCCACATGCTGGATATTCGTGTGGGTCTTTTGTGGATTTAGCCATCTTGTAACTACAGGGTGAGATTATGGGGGTGGAGGCTTTGGTAGGTTAATTTTGTTTTGAACACAAAACTGTGTTCAAAACGCTGCTTAATCCAGATCGCTCTAAGACCACATGATAGTTGGATGGAATACAGGAGGAGGGGGAGGATGTGGTTCAAGAATGGCACATTGCCTTTTGTAGTGGCACACCATCTACTTTTAATTAGGCAAGAATTCAACTAACTCTAGATTTTTTTTTCAGCCAAGTCACTAGGATGATCTTATTTTATAGCTGCTATAAAAAGAAGGTTATTTAAATCTGAAGCCAGAAGCAGAAGGGTAAGCTGGATTGTTTCTTGGCATATGTGCATCTTGGTAAAACCAATCATCAAGCTGGTAAAACCAAATTGCTGGTAAAACCAGTCATCAAACCACGTCTTCTGTCTCTTGTAGAGAAGTTAACTGTTCAAGAGACACCTTCCATATTCATGATCTATGTGCTTTTTTTTTTTAATTATTTCTTGCATATTTGGTGGAAGTAGTTACAGGCAGAGTTACAAGCGCACAAAAATTTTTCTTCTGCCAGATACATAAACAGGAGGTGAGCTCCTGCTTGGGTAAGGGAATTCTTGCCTCACTTTGGAGAAAGGAAGTGTAGAAACTGGATTCATACTCTAGTAGTGTTTGGAAGTGGACATTGAGTACTAAAACAGTTAAATTGATGAAGCTTACCTGTCATAGTTGAAATGTTGTGGTAATAACACTGGCAGAATGATTCTTGTGGCCACACATAGGCCACAACTGCAAAAATGCCCTTTTATTAGTGTCTCGAGTTTGTCTTAGTTGGGCTTCTTTGTTTGACGCTTTGTGGAAAATAAACAATGTTTTGTTCTGCAGCAGTGTGTTGTAGAACCATACAACTACTGTATGCTTGTCGGTCGTATACAATACCTTATTGCACTAAAAAATGTGCAAAATGCTAATGCAAAGCTTATTTTTGACATAAGGGATATATGCAAGGGATCAGGGAGATCATATGGGAAACAAAGTTGAGTTGTGTTATGTGAACAAGGTTGTGTTTGGATTAAAAGCAGAACTGCAACTCCCAAAAATCTAATTAAATGAATTTGTAGTTAAAATTGACCTGTTTCATTCACAGATGTTTGATAGCTTTCCAATTGTACTTTGATTTTTGCTTTGGTAAAAGCTAAAGCGCTGCTAAAGTAAATGCTAAAAGGCAGGCTGCCAGAAATCTGCCCAGTTTTATATTGTAATGTTTAACTGAAGATGTACTCTGTTGTGAGAGTTGCATTGAACTACCTTTCAATGGAAAGATATGAAGAGATTATGGGGTATCTATTAAACCATGAGTTCTTTACAGATTAATAAAGACTGATAATTCTTAAAAAAAAAAAAAAAAAAAAAAAGATGTGTCTCATAAGACTTGTTCATGGACTTTATACTGTGAGTGAATCTGACAGTTTTCTTGGTTGAAAATTATGCTGAGAGAATAGCATACTAGCGTCTAGAGAGCTAATGGATTGTAACAAAGCATGGTTAGTAATTCTTCTGGGGTTGTTTCTTTTAATGAAAGTTGGATGTATTTTTTTAAGTAACATTTGACCTGCTTAGGAGGTGGCTGAACATCTTGGTAGAATATCTCTAATATTACTATAATACTGCAGAAATTCTTTTGCATTTCACAATGACCTTATTTTCTGAAAGTTTGTTTTTATGGAAAATACATAAGCATATGTCTTTCAGTTATGTATTGCTTTTTCACCATGAGCACAACCTCCTGCTCAAAAGTGTAAGAAATGTTTTTCAAACCTGGACCGACTCTCTCAGCAGAACTCTCCCAAACCTGCAAGTTCTAGCTCCTGTTTTAGATAGCATGATGTTCCCTTTTGTGAATAGTCTTATAATCTCTGTTTTATGCTAGGTGGTAAAAGGAAATTACATTAAGTTCCTATAAAAGCTAAAACAGTGGTGATTTAGGTGAGAGTGCAGCAAAGGGTATGTGAGGATACTGATGTGCAGTAGGCACTTGGAGGAGTAAGACACAGTAAGAGTGTGGCTGGGCACGCGGAGAATGCAGAGTTCCCTTGCAGCAGTGTTACTGTTTTGGCTCTGTTATTGATGAGTAAAGCAGAGACATGTGCTGGCTTCTGTCTATTAAACATAATTGAAAAGCACCTTTGTCCATTCAGAAGTGTTGCTGTCTCCTGTATGGTGTTTTATACACATTTATATAAAGCATCTTTCTTCAGAGAATGTCACAGCATTTTGAAGAGTCTGTGTAGCGTGTGCTGTCTAAATTTTCAATTATTTTCTCTTTGAAATCCATGTGATTCCATTTGGAGAAAACAAATTCAGTTATTCATAGTTCTTGGGAAGATTTGATGAGCCCATTTGCCACCTGATGGGAATCTACACAGGTCACAGAATTATTGAGGGCTGCATCCTCCTCTAACTGGAGCAATGTCTGTCTTACCACTGGGATGTGCTGTGCTGCCATGCAGGATGCTGAAGCCATGGATGCCAGTGTGATTCTCAAAGGGAAAACATGAAGCAGAAAGAATCACCTTCCCTTGGTGATGTGTTCATCTCTTTGCTTCTCTTTTCTCAGGGAATTATTTCCAGAGTTGATCCGTGCTGACGCGTGGAGTCTAATTTTGAGTAAAGTTTCAGATATTGTTACCCTTCAGCGTCTTTTCCTTTTTGGCCATGGAGTTGTTTTCTTGCATCATCCTTGAATGGTGATCCAATATGTTCATTCTTGCACATAACCAGTACAAAAGTTACTGAACAATTGTTTCAGCATTTGGAAAGTGCTCTTGGAGCATTATTCGTTTTGGACTAGGTGTTTAAAGCTTATGAGTTTCTGTATGCTTTGTTAAACATGAACAAATGCCTCTCAACTGAAGATGGACAATAATTTATGCACTTTCTCATTTACTTTTCAGCATGACAAGTGTCTGAAAATATGTCTTGGCATATAGCTTTTGGCTATATACTGCTGTGTCAGTAAGGCAAAAGGTGGAGACAGGGCATCTGTCCATTGCCTTTCCTTATGTAGTCTCTCCTGTCTGTATGAAATGTCTGTAAAATGCTACTGGGAGAGTATTGCATTTAGTCTTCCCCTTCTTCATTTGAAGAATTGATAAATGCATAAACAGTGATTTAAAAAAAAAAAAAGTGATGGCAAGGCAGTCTGTTTTGCTTATACAGCAGTTTGCTTTACTGAAGAGTGTAAAGCATGGAAGGGTGAAACAGAAGTTATGCAATGTGGTCAGAGCTGGTAGAAACAACACCCTCCTTTAAAGAGAGCAGGGGGAATGAACATGTGTAAGCAGGGGACCAGAGCTGGGTTTTAGGCTGGAGGCCTTGGTGCCTTTTTGTGATACCTCTCTGGGTTCTGAGAGTGATACTGAAGCCATCATGGCTAAGGCTGGCTCTGAGCTACAGCTCTGTGCTGAATGTCCTGTCCTTTCTACTTTCGAATAGAAACAGCAAAACAGCCTGTCCCTCTGCTATGGTTGACAGCTGTTATTTTAAGATGCTCAGGTATTATTCGTGGCGCTCTGAATAGAGATGGTGAAGAACCGACTTTGTACAGGTTTTCTGTCTATGCCATTGAAATGGTAACCTCTTACAAACAGCTGGAGTGGTTTTGGCCATTTCAGTTAAGTGTGACTGTGAGGTAAGGTGATCTTTAAGAAACCGAACTCTTGACCGAGCTTAGATATTCTTGTCTTTTGTAACTGAAAATTGACCTATGGACAGTGAAAACATGCATCTCTACTGGCAAAGTCCAGTATTTTGGCCTTTCCAAGGAATGCTGCCTGGAACTATGTCCTGTGTGAATAGGCTGAGCAGATGGTCATGTGGAATTTGGTATCGTCTTCTAGCTCTTCACAGCTGCTGCGATGATCTTTCTCTGTGGGCAAAATGGACTCCCTTTCTGTGCTCCAGCCTCTTTATTCATAGCAGAGTACTGGCGCACAGTATATTTACTGTGATATAAGTGATGCGGTTAAGCTAGTAAGCTAGCTTTATAGATGACGTTTATGCAAATATAAGGGCAGTTTTTGAAAGCAAGAGCTTTGGGGATTTTTTAATGGAGAATGCAAGAATCTGTTTTGTTTTTGGCCTGACCACTCATTACTCATTCGTGTGCCCTGGAGATAAATTATTAAGGATATAAGATCGGATCAGAGTCTCATTACAATGTTGTAGTATAGTGAAGGTAAGTATTGGAGACTCTTCTGGTGTCATGTTATGCAGTTTGGTGCATGGAGGAAAGATGTCTGTGATGCACTAAATCAGAAAATAGTGTTCCCTCTAGGAGGTATGTGTTTTAGCTTGGGTTTATGTTTCTTTGGGGGGTTGTTTTCTTTTAGGCATTTGTGGAGGCTCAGAACAAACTTACGGTACCCTTCCTCGAGCAATGTCCTGTCAGAGGGTTATTCAAAGAACGAATGACAGAACTTTACGACTATCCAAAGTACAGTTGCCACTTCAAGAAAGGAAAAAGGTATGTGAGGAATTTCTTTGTAGATGATGATGAACTTGAAGGAACTCAAAAGTAACCACTAATTATAAGAAGAAGAATAAATGTACATATAATTTATTGGAAAGTAGAAAAAGTAGCTGTTTAAGCCAATGTTAGTATAAGGTGGTGTGGTATAGAACAAAAGGTGCTGGAGTAGCTTTAATTCCCAGGTGTTTTACCTTCTTGTGCCCTGATCTTCCTTTCTTCCATATAAGCAGAATAATGGAGGTTGATTAAATTCAAGTAACCTTGTAGAAGAGCTTATAATAAAGAAAGACTAAGGTTGTAAGAGCTTTGTAACGGTTGCAAGGAGTTTATGGAATATTTAGAACTTTGTTTGAAACATATTGTAGCAAATCCAGCTTTTATTTGTAAAAGACTTTTTAGATGCATCCTACGATATCTCCTGTACAATCTGTCTTTTGTTGAGGCTCCTCCCTTCTGTTTCGGCTTCCTCTGTGCTAAGGTGAAGAGGGAACCACCTTCAAAGGGTAGTAAACTCCCCGATAGCCCTAGGGGAGGTCATGATTCCTACTCTGCTGTGGAGCTTATTTTTCCCTTGTGTATTTGTCTGACCATTACTGGTTTCTTGACAGTTTTGCACAAATTTTGCTTGCTTGCCTAACTAAAAATCAGATTCTTCCTACTTTGCTTACCCTCCTCTGTTCTTGTAGGTATTTTCATTTTTACAATACAGGACTGCAGAACCAACGAGTATTATATGTACAAGACTCCTTGGATGCTGAAGCCAAAGTTTTTCTTGATCCAAATAAGCTTTCTGATGATGGCACTGTGGCTTTACGAGGTTGGTGAGAAAGAAATTCCTACTGAACAAGCCTCGGTCTTCAGCAGAAGTTGAAAATGGTTTGCAACTCTTCAGCTATCAAAGTATGGTTACGGTGGCTTGTTTATATCCAAATAGTCATGATAACCATAGGTAGATTTGTGAACAACTTCTAAACCTACATTATGTTCACAATTAACTTGGATCAGTTTCTTGGTCTCTTTTTCACATAGTTCATGATTTTTGCAATGGTGGAACAAGTTTCCACTGAAACATGGACTAATTTTGAGGCTGTTCTTAGCTAGGAAAGAGGTATTGATTCTGAATTGAGGTATTTATATATTGGTATTGACTAATTCACTTGAAATTCTAACATATTTGAGTCAGTTTGCATTTTTAATAAAAGCCAGCAAGCTGAAGAAAGAGGCTATGAAGGAACATAGTGTTACCTTGTCAAAATGTCTTTTGTTCTCGACGGCTTTAACTCATGTTAGCTGTCCTTTTCTCCACTCCTTGCTATCTTTTTGTGGTAGCATGACTCTATGATGTCATCTACCTAAAAATATCTAGTATGATCTAGTTAAAAAGAATCAGTATAACTTTTTTTAGAGGTAAATCCTGCCTTACAAAGTGTATATGAAGGACTGAATTTGTATAATCTTGCTCAATTTCTAAAAAGCTTGCAATGAAGTAACTTCCCAAATGCATTTAGAGAAACTTGAAACAAGAGGGAAAGTTGTTTTGATAAACAGTTGATTAAAAGTCAAGGACAGAAATAACTGATGAACTCTCAAGTAGGAATCACCAGTGGAGTTCAGTCAGAGTCAATGCTGGTACTTGTGCTATTCAGTATGTTCATAGATGGTACAGAAGAAGGAGTGATTAGTGAGGTTGCAGAGTTCGATGGTTGCACAAAGTTATATGAGTAAAGGCTGAAGACTGGTTGGGAAAAATTGCAAAAAGTGAGTGGGCAATTAATCAACACGTACAAGTCAGTGCAAATGAATTAAATGATGCACAGGAGACAAACACTCCAAGCTTAATTTGTAGAGAAATAGATTTCCAGCTGACCATTGCAGCTGGAGAATAATTCTCTGGTTTGTGATAGATGGTTCTATGAAAATGTCAGCTTGTTTCTCAGTAGTGGCTGGCAAACATACTCAATGTCAGAAATGATTAGAAGGAAAGAGAGAGCAAAACAGAAAACGTGATTATGTTGGCTACCCAGAATTTTATACAGTAGCACTGAACATTGTATACAGTTCTGGTCCCTTCAGCTCAGGGTATAATTTGGAGAAGAACAGCAGGAATAATGTATAATTAAATGTGTAGAGCAAAGGTCAGGAACAACCAAGTGTGCCAGGACCCATCAGTTTGGAAAAGGCACAACTTAGCAGGGGTGTGATAGACACCGCAACATAATAATAGCATTAAGTGTTATGGAGGGAGTGAGTAAACGTTGGCTATGGATTGTCCTTCCAAGTACAAGAAGGAGGGGATGTCAAGTGAAGGCAGTGGGAATCAGTCTGGGAATCAAGTCCAAAATTTGGCAGAACAGAACATGTTCTTTCATACTGCAAGAACTTTCCAGTAGATGTTGCCACTGAGGATTATTTACCAGTATTCATGCCTTTGTAGGGTCTTGATTTCAGTGATTCTAGATTCCTGTACTGGAATAGTAGCTGCTTTATTTGAGAATGCATTGCCTTCATTGCAACTCATGTTTACTTCTTTGGTAGTGTTACTTATTTTCTTAAGAGTCCTGCTTTGTGGCCCAGACCTTTGTGCATTTTCAGCCTCTACTCCCTCACAGACTCAAAGAGCAGAATTGTTATTCAAGTTATAATTCAAATACTGGGCATAAGCAGTTTTGCTAATGGTACTTCCTGAATATGCCTGCCTAAGTTAAGGTATGTGAACTATTTGACAAATCTGCAGAGTCTTTGGAAAAGTGCAGTGAAATCCAAATAATAGTAAATGCACTTATGTTTTATTTTAGAAAATAAAACCTCTCCTAGCAATGATCAACAATACAGTTCTTTTAAGTGTGTTGTTAAAAGCAGTGTTTCCCTGCTTTCTCCTGTCCCTTGGGATTTGGCTAGCATATAGTATGTTCTGAAAAGCTGTGTGGCATTATAACCAACACTTTTTGAAAATGCTGATTTCTTGTGTGGTTTCTTACTTGCTGGTTTGGTTCTGATTTCCCAGGTTATGCCTTCAGTGAAGATGGTGAATACTTTGCGTATGGCCTGAGTTCTAGTGGTTCTGACTGGGTAACTATTAAGTTCATGAAAGTGGAAGGTCCTGAGGATCTTCCAGATACTTTGGAGAGAGTTAAATTCAGTTGCATGGCATGGACCCATGATGGAAAAGGCATCTTCTATAACTGCTATCCAAAACAAGATGGAAAAAGTGATGGTAAGTAGGGATTTGTGTATACAGAATGCTTTTTCCTACATAAATTGGTGTAACAAAGTCCAGTATTGTTGGCTGGAAGTGGATGTTTGGTGTGGATTCACTTGGATCAGTGCCCCTTGCAAACTTGCAGGTCAATTGGCTTGGGAAGTTGACCTGATGAAGAACTACCTGGGACGCAGGGGAGGGTTTTTCTTACACGACCAGATTATTCACCTGTGGCTCAGGAACTGCATAGCAATTCCAAATGTTTGTTCTGGAAAAACTTAGGGAGTAGCACAGGAAGGAGACTATTTTACTGGGGAGCATCAATAGGGAAGGAATCGAGCAGCAAGTTAAGAAGACAGTACTGCTGAAAAGTTTTTGTTTGTTTTTAATGGAGCTCTGCTGTATGTTAAACCTTGAAATCAGCCTAGTCTTTAGCCCCATATTTACTCTTGCAAACTATGTTTTTGTAAAACTCACAAACCAGACATTAATTTGTGTTACTTACCGTTAAGTGTGCTTGTGGTTCAGAAGCTGAAGTGTTGCAGTGGAAAGTGTTGCAAGAACAAAACCCCCAAAATCAAGAAGTGTTTCATGCAGCATTTTCAAACAGCTTGAATTTCAAACAGCTTTTTGATTTTTACCACATGGAAATATGGATGTGTATGATTGTTAATTGGCACTAAGTTTCATTCCCTTAATTGCCTCATGTGAGATGGAAATATCATTAAAGACTGAGTGGGGAGATTGTTTTTGTTTGCTTGTTTAGTATTTCTGGAAAGTGAAGCCTAAAATGTCAAAGCCTCACGGTTAAAGATTGTCTTGCCTGCAATAAAGTGAAAGGCCGTTTGGAGTCTTTTGCCTTGTGGCTTGGAGTTTTGTTTTGAATGGTTTTGTCAATGCCCCGTGTCAGAATGGTTGAAGACTCAGATTAGTCATCATTCTGCCTGCTGAATGACTCTTCTTGTAAGCAAGAGGAAGGCAGGCAGAAGTTTTTGAGGGATATTGTGGGGTAAGAAGGAGTTTGAGGGAAGGCAGTTGGTGGTGGTGGTGGGTTTTTTGAGAACTAGTTAATTTAAACATTTGAATTTCCCTAGGGACTGAGACCTCCACTAATCTTCACCAAAAGTTGCATTACCATGTGTTGGGAACCAGCCAGTCAGAAGATATCCTATGTGCTGAATTTCCTGATGAACCAAAATGGATGGGAGGAGCTGAGGTATGGTACAATTCCTGAAGCTTGTCATCGGTGTATTCTGGGGCTTTTTGTTTGTTTTGTTTTGTTTATCAGATTCTAACAGCTGGAAGTAGGTATGAAATGAAGAACATTTCGTTAAAACAATGCTTTTTATTAGTGTTAGAGAGTTAATCATTGAACTAAGAGTCATCAAGTAAAAATTGCTGAAAGTAAGACTCGTCTGCTTTAAATCAGCTGTTGTCTATAATGACATAATCACTTTTTTTGTTTGTTTTTGTTAGTTTGCTTGTTTTCTTCTCTTTTTCTTTTGGGGCAGAGCTTGATATAAATTCCAGTATAGGCAGGGATCATTTTTCAGTATTCTGTTTTCTTCTTAGTCAGTGCTGAGCCCCAGCCTTCATTTCCCACACAAAGAGCTTATCCCATTAATAAGAATGGCTAAATACTCAGTCACTATTTATTCTTGCAGTATCTTCTATGAAAATAAAATATATCTGTATATGAAAAAAGAAAATATGTCCATTTTACTTATATGGAGAATTTAGGTGGCAGTCTCTGCAGTACAGTTAGTACTGTATGCTGAGGTGAAGACTCTTAAGTTTAAGTTCCCGTGTACTGGCACAAATGTGAAGCATGCTGTGATGCCAGGAGTGGAACAGGAAACTGCTGGAATTGATTTCTTAAACTTACTTGTAATTCACAAGTATATTCTGGAATGTTCCAGGAAACTTTAATGATAGGTACCCATACTCTCTTCTAGCTTCCATTAATGAATCAAAAGACCCTGAGGCTTGTAACTAATGTATGTTTTGCCCTTCTTACTAGGTTTAACAGAGCTTCATTGAATGCTGTCTTTTAAGTGCTATTGGAATGTAGTGATCTTTATATTAATAAAGCAGATGATGTTTTTCCTAGGGATAGTATCCTGTTGGAACTTTTTTACTCTCTTTTGGCTACCATGTTTAGTCAGTATGTTTTTGCTTGTATATAGAGTCTCTTTTGGGCTGATATTTGTGGTAAATGTGGAATATTTTTGCCTTGATTGGGGTATTCAATTCCAAAAACTACTTGTTTCGAAGAGTGTCTTTTTGAAAACGTGTTTATCAACCCAGCTGCACTTCTCAACCCATCAACCCATGAAAATGTTTGGGTTTAATTTTCTTCGGGCTGACAGAAAGCAAAGATTCATTTGATTCGTTGAGGAATTCTAGCAGTCAAATTAAAAATCAGTGGACCAGAAAGTGAAAGACTCCTAAGCAAAGAGACTGCATGGAGCTTTCTTTTTACAAATCGAGTTAGTCATGGAACCTATAGATAAAAAGAATCTTTTTATGTTATCTCTTTATGAAAGACAGGTTCCATCCTGCCTGAACATTATTGTAAACTTGCAAATGGTTAAACTGGCAATAACAATGGTATTTAGAAATCATTATCCTTATTTTTCCCCAGTTCCATAAGTAAATGTGCTGCTTTTTCTGTCTGTTGGTGGCAGATGTCGTGTAGTGATGTGACCACTGATTCACAGAAGCGATGCATGTTACTGCTTGTAGTGTCATGAGCTACACTGCAGATGTTGTGAAGGCAAATTCATTTTCCTTGGGGGAAGAATTTTATTGTCTGATTCATTAGAATATACAGCTTTTTAGGATAGCAGTTTTTGCAGTTTTGGATGGTGCTAAAACACCTGGAAAGTGGTCTCAGACTAGATGGAGAGACATGGTTGGCTTCCAGGTTAGGGTCTTGTTTATCAAGCCCTTCGTTAACACGATTGCACGCTGACAGCCTTCACGTGTCCATGCTGAAGAAGCAACGTCTGGTGCATTTCAAGATCAGAAATGCAGAAGTGAATGTGAGGAGGATGAGATTTCATAATACAGTGCAAGGAGTTAGCCTGGCCAGGGCACAGAGGAGCAGCGGTCTTGTATCTCCTGACTCCTCACCGTCAGCGAAAATCTTGAGACAAGCTTGAACATGTGATTTTATGTGATTGATGAGAACATACAACATTTATATTAAATAATGAAAAAAAGTTGGAGTGGGAAGAGAATAGGATAATTATATAATGCAGAGCACCTCCCAGCTCCAAAGTCACCTTAGTTGAAACACCCCATGAATAGAAAACACTTTCAGTGGGAAAGGAGGGATGGTAATAAATGGAGAAACACGTCACTCCTGCGGATTGTTTTTTAATAAACTTAATTACATAGATCTTGTGACTGCTTTCTTCACCTCTAGGAGGTGTAACCTTCCAAAAAGAGGTTGATAATTTAAGAAGTAATGTTTCTTTGATGAAAAACAGATTAGTAAGGCAGAGATGCACTTTGATAAATAATTATGAGTTTGCCTAAGTGAAAGAACTTCAAAACAGCTGATACTCTGGGATTGTCCAGTGAACTCCAGCTGTGAAGTGTGGCTTTGTGAATCCTGATATTAATGAAAGAGGGATTTTAATGGTCAGGAAGAAAGAAGTGTTTTGCAATTGAAAAAGCACAAACAGCTTGCAATTAAAAATGTGGTTTTGCCCTTGTGGAATAGGTCAACACTCTCTCTTTAGGCCACACAGATGAGTTTTCTGGTCATTTTTTAAAGTAGAGTTTGAGAGAGTGGAAGACCGCAGAATAATTGGAAAAATTAAGAGAGTTATAATAATAATAAAAAAAGTCAAATGATATGGCTTAGTGGCTTTGCTGTTGGATATTCTTCCATTGACGTGCTGCCACTGGTTTCAAAATATGGCTTTGCACAGCTTAACATTTTATGAAAGTCTGCTCACTTGTATTCCTGTCATGCTAATAAGCGAACATTTTTATTATATGGAGCCCAAATTGGCAGAAAAAGACGGATATCTCATATTTTATATAAGCTCCAGTGAAGACAATTAATTATATGGGTAGTCTAATACGAACTGTGAAACCTTTATGGCATGGATACAGCTTCCACTTCCATGCTTAGATTTAAGGCAGAAATTGCACGTCTGCAACTGTGGAGTAGAGAGGAGATAGATCTTGCTTGGGAGTGAAAAGCACCCTGAAAGGGGAGATCCTTGAGAGACAGTAAAAGTGATGATATGGCTCTCATACTTAAATAGTCTCTGACGCAGTGCAGAGAGCTGGTGTGCTGTGTACTTTCAGTGGGAAGAAAAGCGGATCACTGATTAGGAGAAAAGAGGATAGAATAAAATTTTCTCAGTTTCATACATTTACAAGACAGCACACAATAAAGCAGCTTTGCTGCTTTTTTTTTTTTTTTTTTTTTTTCTTTACTCATTCAACACCAGCTCTAGTAGCTTGATTTAAACAAAATCTGTGATGCTGAAAATGGTTTTGGCAGAGAAATGTAGGTGTATTTCCAGCTCCTCACTCGAATGAATTGCTTGTGAGGAAAAAAAAATGGGTCAGGCTTTATAGATAGATCATTTTAGAAGAAGCAGCCATCAAATCTCTTCATTAGTCTAGAAAATATATATGTTTTTTGGGGGGCAAGTGGGGAGTTGGGAAGAAGCAGGGATGAAACCTATTTGAATAACGTCCCAGCAGAGGGCAGTGTGGTATGAAGATACTTAAAAGCTTTGCAAGGTTTCAGGACTCTGAAGCAGGAGTGTTCTTGGCTTCCACCTCTCTGTTTGTGACATCTTCTTGCTTCCTCTCTGCACTCATATAGCATTATATCTCTTTCACAGTAAGGCTGTTTCTCTCAAAGTTAATAAGTTTAATAAAAGCCTTTCACAGTTGATAGTGTTAAAAGTCTGTATTGGCAGGAAAGTAAATAGGAATAAAAGAAGGGAAGAAAAAAGAAAACAAAAGTCCTGCCATGTCAGTGCTAAAATAACACATCATTTTATGTTGTCCAACACACACTAGGCACAATTCCTAAACTGATCAGAAAAGTTTAGAGCTGTCAGTTGACATAATTCACAACGGGGGTGGTGATCTGGGAAATGAAATTCAGAGCTCAGATGAACAAGTTCTGCCAGATGTGGAAGTGCCGCATCCACAGGGGAAGAATAAGCAGGATGCAGGCAGAGGCCTCAAAGCACTTTTAGTTTGCTCAGGTGAGACTCACTGAACAAAACAAGGCTGTGGGCTGTGTTTTGTTTGATTTTGTAAAATCATATATGATCTTGTTCAAGGCTGAATTTGGAGGAGTAGAGCTATGGACATTATTCCTTTAGCCCTGGCAATAGGTCTGGAGAGTTTTACCACCACCTAGACAATCTTTCTGGCTGTAAGTATGACTGAAGGAGGAGTTAATCTCTTATATTGCCAAGCTATATCCTGCTGCTTGGGGGTTTAGACAGCTTGTAGTACACAAAAAAAGCAAGCTGAATGTTCCAGCAGGTACCTTGTGTGATGTGTATAGGCTATCATCTCAGGAGCCTGCTGTTTTTTTGCTCTGCTAGATTTAAGAAAGGGGTCATAGGCAAACACACACGTGCATATGGCTGTGTTGTGGTTCTGAACAAGGCTCTCCACTGTCTTTGTTCCAGTTGGAATGTTCCAGTTATCATGATGACCTAGGGTCAAAATCCCAGTTCTCTGGTTTTGGTAGGTTTCCTTCAACCACAGGCTTATCAGAGGCTCGGAAAGATAGGAATGTTCGTTATACCAGCATGTTCTCCTTCATTTATTGTATTTAACATCCCAGAATGAAAACACACCTGAAAACCAAGAATTGAGTTAATGTCCAGGGAATTGAGTTAGTCTCCAGAACAATTTGTCTAACCTGGAGGATGGAGGCAGAGAGCATGCCAGCTGCTTATTAACATATGATAGGCCATATAGTGCATACCATATGTCAGTCCAGCTCTTCAAAAAGTAGTTTCTCTTGGGCCTGATCCTGAAATCCTGCGTATCTATGATCACCCATAATTAGCTCTTTTGCAATCATCATTAATGACTTCATGCTGCAAATAGAAGACAAGAAGCATTTCTGGTCATGGAACGTCAGCTTTGGGGACCTGGATCGTGCAGATGCACCAAGAGGTTGCACCAGTCCTGGTCTTCTTAAAAGACTTCTAGCACATAAAAACGTGGTAGTTGCTCCACACAGCTTAAGTGGTTTCGCATACCGCTCAAAAGATAATTTCAGATCGTAGTTTTATACACATTTTTTAAAAACAAATAAAATCATTTTACCTAATGAAAAATTATTCCATTGCCTAGGAAGGAGAAAAGCTTTGCTTTTTAGTAGTAATGAGTTTAGGAGGAGTGAGCTAACGAAAGTGCACTTTGAAATGCTGGGAGATGAGTGGGTTGTTGATTCTGTCATTGCGCAAGCAGAACTTAGTGGCACGGGCGCATCCTCACATTTATGACGTTAGGGCACTTGAAGCTGTTTAGACAGGATAATTGTTCTCATCTTTTGCTGACCAAATGCTTTGACAATTTTTTTTATTTTTCCATTTTGTAGAAGGTATATTTCTGTTCAGAATTTTATTTTACTTGTTTGATAAGAAGCTTTAAAATACTTGTAAACAATATAAGGTAGGTAATTCCTTCATCAGTGCGAAAATGTCCCCCTGCAGGTAGATTCTCCTGGGTCCAGCTGTGTTCAGGTTCAGCGTGGCACGCAGTTAAAATTCAGGAAGTAACAACTAGCATTGTTCCCAGCCACCACTGTAAAATGGACCAATCTTCAAATGAATGTTTTTAAGAAACAGATTCCTGGTCAGTCACTACGGGTGTTTTTAAGCTGCTTTATACATAGCATATAATGAGATGGCGCAAGGTTAAAATGTAACTTACTGGTGCTATGAGTTTTTCAGCCTAGTATCTTTATTACCATGCATCTGGCTTTCTCAGGAGGCTCTGTCTTCCATTGACTACTTTCTGAGTGCAAAGAATCCAGTTCCTGATATGACCATTTGGCTCTACGTGAAAGCTTTGATTTGTTTGCTCTGTTTCATTATAAATGTATTATATGGCAATGGCAATTACCTTATTTGAAATGCAGAGGACACTAGTCTGTGAAGAGTAGTAGCTTGTAAAATAACCACAGATGAACATCAGGATGTGGATTATAATAGTGAGAATGTCTGGAGTTAGAGGAGAGGACAATTTATCTCACCCTGAACACAGCATGTTCTCTAAAAAGCATAGTTGTCTTAATATAATATCATCAGTCAAAAGATCCTGTTTGTGAACTGAAAGAGCTCTTTGCTATCCTAAATCTTACAGTGGTTACTACCAGGTGGTATTCAAAGAACTAACATTAATATTCACTGGGAGTGCTGTCATACCTCTTTACTTAGAAACAAAGCACTTTAATATCTCTCATGGATATTTTAGTTGATGAGTAATGTGTAAATCCAGGAAGTTTGAAAAACCTCCAGTCTTCTGTTCGTGCTTTTTTGAATTATGTATGAAACTCTGGTCTGAAATATGTTGTTAGTAGACAAAATATTTAACTTAGGGCTTTTTTTATAGATCTCACAGATTGTTTCTGCACTGTGAATGCAGAAAGCGCAACTCATTTTGGCTTGTTATATTATTTGCATAATGATTTAAGGATATTTTGTAAGGAAACATTAGTTGGAAAATCCGTTTTACTTGTACGCACTGTTTAGACTATTTTTTTCTTCTTTTGGTATTCATAAATCTATACAAGTCACAGCTAAACCTTAGCATCTATTAACACCTTTTTAAGCAGCGATTACCCTTAATGGAAAGGGAAGGGACAGGTAAAATGAAACTAAACTGCTAACAATAAGAAAAAAAAAATAGCCCTAAAAAGTAGAATCTTTAAAGAGAGAGCTTACTTAAAAGGGTTTGATCCTTGAAATATTAAACAAAATAGTACTTGTGAGCAATGCTGTCATACTGGTACTTATTTGTAAGGTCTAAACATGGTCACAGTGACTGTTCCAGAAATAACAGATCTAATCCCTCAAACTGCTACTTGGCTGCAGAACAGCAGCACGACTACATCCTGTATGCCAGCATTAACTCTCTGAAATGTTCCTGAGCTCTGTTCATGGTTCCTGTGATAGTGCCTGCTCTACCTCTGCCCAGTTACAGACTGGTGCTGTGTTGTGCCAATATGATCATGATTTTGCTGAACTCTTTGAAAAGTGCTTAAGGAGCTTGACTGCAGGATTTTTTCCTGATCTGTTTTGACAGAGCATACTGGGGGTTTTGAGATGTTTAATTGCTGTAGAACTGTCTTACCTTTTAACAGTGTGTGCTGCTTGAAACGATAGAAATTACTTCATTGGGAGAAATTTGAGGGAGCAGTGTTCCAGATCTCTCACAGAAATTCTTGAGATGTTTTCCTTTCAGGTTCGATTTGGGAAACCAGGAGAACTTAATTCTGATCCAAGCTGTCAGTTCCTAAACTCCAGCTGTCTCTCTTATGTTGAACCATGAAAGCGTTACAAAACTTGAGTGAGACACTGGTGTGAAATTTGAACTTGTAACTTCGTGGGCCGAGGGAAGCTCATGAAGAACATAGAGCTAAGTATAAGCCAAATAATAGCAAGGAGACAGTGTTTCTTTTCATTTTGAAACCATGACTCTTGTCTGTTTGTGGTATAGAAAAGTCAGAAGCATTCAGGCCGTGCTTGCGTGTGTGTCAGCAGCACCATCTAAGCTGCCTTAAGCAATCTCTGTTCATATTATTCCTGTTTCCTTCTGCTTTCCATAGTGGCAGCTCAGACGTTCGTGCAGCTGCTCACGGAAGTGAGACCTGGGAGGGTGCAAGTACCAGTAGCAGAAGGGAGAGCTAGAGGTGGAGAACGTATAAGCTGGTGAAGCCGAAGCTGCCAAAATTTTGCTCGTCAAACTGTACCTTTGCAATGTGGGTGTGTAACTCTGCAATGTAATATTAAATATTGTAGCGTGCTGCAGTTGGTCTCGTGTCCTGCTTCTGTCAAATTCCTTTGGGTTTTAGAACTCACTGATGCAAGAACAGCAATAGTGATAGATCTAATTGGCATCCTACCAGCGGCGTGCTTTGGGAATTCCTGCTTCAAACTCAACATCAGCAGCTATCAAGTCTTCACTACTCCGTCTGGGAATGGGGAAAACCCATTAGATGTGCTCAAATTTGTTGTCATTAGAAGTTCTGAATTGCCCTTGCAACAGCAACAGAAATTTGCAAATAAGTTTTTATTTCTTGGATAAAGCATACAGGCTTCTTTTAACCATAATGCACATCATTAAGCACATTTGATGGATTTTAACTATGACTGAAAGACTTCTATGCATCATCCTGCTGAG
The DNA here is from genome assembly GCA_013398735.1 of Nothocercus julius. Classification (NCBI taxonomy): domain Eukaryota; kingdom Metazoa; phylum Chordata; class Aves; order Tinamiformes; family Tinamidae; genus Nothocercus; species Nothocercus julius. The sequence goes on along the minus strand of VZSV01000006.1, from coordinate 11,943,562 downwards.
TTTAACACAAATTTATATGGGTATGCAGCGCTCACTGGTAACGCTTTACAAGTTGGTGAGGAGAGGAAAAGAACATATTGGGAACGTTGCTGTGGATCTACCAAGACAAGGAAACGTAATGCTTTTGGAAGTCATTTAAGCATCTTCAGCAATAACTAGCTTAACTAAAGCTGAAACCTAGCAAAAGTGAAGATGCTTCTTTCAAAAATTATTGTCTAATTTTGATTTTTTTTGTTGTTTGTTTGTTTTTTGGGGAGTGGGTAAAAACTATCTTGGAAGGGATAGGGTTTTGCAACCTGCTAAATTTAACTTAGCTTTTTTATTAACATTGTTCTTGCTCCCCTCGGAATCTTAGGTGTTTTTTTTCTTGAGTGACTGCCTAAACTTTCAGATATATGACCACTTTTTTTTTCAGTAGTGTAATTGGTTGCTGATAAAATGCTTTGCAAGAAGACAACTTGGAAACTTTTGTTTAAGTTTTAGTTAACTTTAATATACTGACATTTGGCACTGTTTTCTACTAAGTTTACTTACGCTATTCTCAGAACTAGGGATCTGTTTGAATAGCAGTATAGATGGTCTAAATCTTCTGAAATTAATTTTGCATAGCTAATGTTATAAATATTTTGCACAATTAATATTATGAATATTAACCAAAGTAAATCTATCAAGTGATTGAAATTCCTGAATAAGATAAGTTTTTAAAAATGTGATTCCTACTTTGTGTCTATCAGTCAGTTTAAATTTCTATTGGAGACTGTCATAGGAAAATGTGGACAGGAAATAGCTTCCTGCATGGGCTGTTAGTAAAACATGAAAATCTGGTAGTTCTGGAGCACGCTCAGAGTGGGGCCAGGAGAGGGAAGCTTTAAACTGATGATCTGTCACTTTCTGCCTTCCCCTCGCAGACTGGCACTTTCCAAAGCTTTGCCAGGCTGTATTTGCCAGGCTGCATTGGAGAAACCAGAGCAGAAAGTCGCTTTCCTTGGGGATTATATGTGCACAGTAGAGACCGTTTTGGAAGTCACTTTATCGTGTGTGTACATCCTCATGCGGAGGCAAAACAAGAAACCTCATCTGAAAGTTTATGATACAGGTGTTGCTCATAATGTTCATTTAATAACAGCCTTTAGATATTTTTTCCTGTGTGTAAACCTCATAAAAATGGCAAAAATGAAGCATTCAGTTTGGCCTGGTGTGCAAAGGAAATAAATCACCAGCTCAGATGTCTTCTAAGACATTTTATGCCGATTTGTGACAGAAACAGCTGGTAAACTAATACCATGGCTTGCAAACTTGAGAGGGAGTCTGCTATGAATGTTGTGTTGGCCTTTCAGAGAGTCACTCTGAGAGTGACTCCACAGAGTCTGGGAGACTGAACTGCTGGCCTTGTCTTAGCTCTGCAAGAGGTGGCAGGTAGTAGGAGAGGAGCAGGTAGCCCTGGAAGATCCTGGAAATGTAGTGTCAAAAATCTAAAGCTGAGCTCTAGCATCTGGCAAAGCTTTCTGGGGTATGTGAAGCTGAGCATAACTGAAGTCCTGAGCCCCGAACTAGAAATCGAGGCTCCAGAGCTCCTCGAGCTGTGCCTCTCTAGCAGAGAAGTTTGTAGGCCAGTCTCTACCGGCGATTTAGAGACCTGGGAACTAAAAATCAGCACTGTGAGTGGGGGGCAGCCTTAGAGATCTAAGGGTGATAAAGTATCCTGGAAGGCTGAGCTGAATGAAGCTGCTTTTTTGTGCATCTGGCATGTTGAAAGATTCAGAAAACAGCTCTTCTGTCACTGCCAGAGGAAGGAAGCCTAGTGAGGAGACTTCTGGTGCAGTGCAGGCAGCATTTCTTTTTGTATGGAGTTAATATCTTGATAAAGAAGTTTGGAAGTTCAAGTTCAAAGGTTTTGCTTTATCTTCACAACAAACTTGAAAGATTTGTTTGGCCAAAACCACTGTTAGCACCCTTGAGTCTTTAGAAAGACAGTCAGATGTAATGTCTTGTTGTTTTTGCCTGTATTGTACAATTTAGCACTTGATTTGCATGTTGATATCCTACTCGATTGTTAGAAAGAAGCTGAACACCTACATCAGCAGATGTGACTGCCTCATCCTTTTTTGGAACATCATGAAATTTAGTTTGTGTTATATGAAGTTATTAATTGGTGTAGGAGGGTTCTCTTTGATTACTCTAGTTCAGTAGAAGCCTGGTAAGGCAGTTGATCACAAGATTAAGCTGTGCTTTATATTTGACATAATGAATTTACATCAACTTCTTCATCCAAACACATAGACTGTGGAGAGATAGATGAGAGAGACTTTTAAATGTTTCTTTTTCCTGCCAGCAGGCTTTACCTTGAGTGTTTATACCGAGTCTGTTCTCTGCTACTAAAATGTCAGGTTAGTGGTGTAAGCTAGTTGTGAACATGCATTTATTTGAAAGGCAAAAGAACCATCGACTTCATTTGCCAGTTTTGCTGCAGTACAGCAGAGGACTAGCAGAGGAGTGCAGGGCAAGCCGAGCACTTTGTGGTACCTCAGCTGGCTCGTTCTTCCTTAGGGCTTTCTGCAGGACATTCGAATAACCACAGCAGGACCAGGGGATTTTAAAACTTGCAGAAAAATGAAGGTTTAAGTTGGCATTTAAGGAGCTGTTGTATTTCAGTGAGACTGCACTCTCTGAAGTGATGGTGATGATGGTGATAACACTTTAAAAGCCACATGAATAAAGCAGTGCTGTCAGAACACCAAGTATTAGTCTTATATCCTTTGCCTGCTACGTTAGAAGAATGTAATAGGTGTTTGTGAGAGTTTTGTACCAATACTTGTATTTCAGTACTGTGCATTTCATTTTGTAGCTCTGGCTGGATAAGAAAAATGCTGTCAGTGGCCAATATTTGTTACTGTGCTGCAAGACTTCAGTGCTATTTTAAATGTAATGCCGAGTCCCTTTTTGGTTTTATAGCCTTCCAACTAAATACTAATGAGAAACACATCAAAAATCTCCTCTCAAATCTTGGTCCTATCTGAGTAACCCCCTGAATGCTGTCTCTGAGAATATAGGTTTCAATTCAATATGACTCTGTAAAACGAACAATCATTAACAGAAATCTAGTTTGTCTTCTAATATCCTACAGTTTTTTTTAACGCTTACTCATCTAGACCCCTCCTCTTTAGCTGGGATACTTTTATCTTAGTAATTGTAGACTTTTAACTCTTTAATTAAAGGAGGGAAAAACAGAGAACTGTTTTTGATCTCTTGAAATGGTAGCCGACTGTACTTAAATTATGTAGAGATGCAAGTGGTCAGTATTTTTGCTGAGTTTTGGTATTGCCTGTGCATCTGTTTACTAACTACCTGCCATCAATCAATCTTTTACTAGCACTAACTTTGAACTTTTTTTTTAAATTATTTTATTTTTTATTCTTTTTTTTTTTTTCCCCCAAAGACTGGATCATCTTAATATTCTGTAATTTTGTACAGGTGTCAGATGATGGTCGATATGTCCTGCTGTCCATCCGAGAAGGATGTGACCCTGTGAACAGGCTGTGGTACTGTGACCTACAAACAGAGTCTCAGGGTATATCAGGTACATGTCTCCTTACTTTGTAACTTTGTTTTCAGCTTAAGACAATGTAAGATTTGAATTGTTTTTATATATACTTTATATACTATATAGATATAATATATAAATTGTTATATATGATGTATCTATTGCTTAACCTCTTTTTTCAGTGCATAGTTTCTGTGAAAATGCACGGTACTAACTTTTGGGTTCCTTTGTTATATATGAAGGGATGGAAAAATCCATTCTTAGTTCTTTAGTGTGTGTGTTTAAAAAAAATCTTAAGGAAAATTGAGATAAGTTAAACAGCGCTCAGTAGTATTTATTTTTGTTTTCTGGATCATTACTACTTTATCATTTTTATTTTTTTCCATGTTTCAAAAGTATGTAATGCCTTTCTTTGGATGTAGTGGTCTTTCTTCTTAAAAAGATCCCTGGTTGTCTATAACTTTGTTTTTTCTGTATGCAGTACTAGGAAACAACAACAATAAAACTCAAATAATTTAGGATAATAATACTTTGTAGCATTGTTATTCTAAAGGTAGCGTTATCTACTGATGTTTGGAATACACATTTGTTTCATTTAATTGTAGTTAGATTAGCTTTTGTCGTTTGTGTAACTGGTCTTTTAGCCTCAATAGTATGAACAGAAATCGTAGTACTTTGCTGCTTGTGGCTATTGTGGATGGTTGGTAGAGTTAGTTGTTTTATTACTCAGTGTTTTTGTACTTCCACAGTATTTGATTATTGATTTCTTTTTGTTGTTGTTTTTTTTTATCTTTGGGACAGAGTAAATACTGTAGTAGCTTCTTTTTAAATACTGAATCTCAAAAAACTTGTTCTCTTGCCCATAAACAGAATATTTGAGGCTTCTGAGACTGACTAGAACTGACAGCATGTCTGGCATATGGGTTGTCTATTTTGCTTCTCCCTGTCAAGTGCTGTTACTGTTCCACGTGGTTGTGTGGTCTTGCCTTAATATGTCGGTCCGTGGACTATAGTACACTAGCTTGAGATTTGGTGAGTTAAACTTAGTGATGACAGTTTCAAATGAAATGGGTTAGTTAATGCTTTTAAACTTCTTGGTGGGCATGTCACTCTCCTCTTCTACAAATAATATTTTCTAACGACTTTAGATCTTGGACAACTGAGTAGCTGCTTAATGACCTCTTTAAAGCAGAATATGTCAAGGCTAACGAATATTTTTAGGGTGCTTTCCATGCTATTTATTAAAAACATAAAGCAGTGTAGATAAAACTGTTTAGTGCAGTGATGAGACTGCAGTGAAGCATTTCCCTAAATGATGAATTACGCTGTAATTCAACTGACATTTTCCCGTTAGAGGTAGAATGCATAAAAAGTGTAGCGCTTTCCTCCCATGTTCAGCTTCCCATTATAGATGCACTGGACAACCTTGAGGAGAATATTAGCATGGAGCCTTGAAAGACCACTGATGAGATAATGAAGCTTCTATTTTGTACTGCCTGGTCTAAGGTAAACTTACAGCTTACCCTTTTCCAGGCTTTTCTAAGCAGGTAGCCTCAATTTGAGCTTATATTTTTCTATACAGTGACTTATTTATATAATATTAGATAACTTTTAAAATCCTTAACTGAGAGTTCACAAAACCCTAGGAAGTACCACATGCAAGTTCTTTGTTCTTGGTAACTTCCATTCTAGTGATGCTCATTTGAAGATGCCGTTTTCTTTTTATGGATTAATACTGCAATACTTCACAAATTAATAGTGCCATGTTCCAGCTTTTGAAAGACTGCTTTAGAAAATCTTTTTTTCTGAACCAGAGCCTTTGAGTTGCCTTTCCACTTGTTTGCTATAGGGCAGCATGGGAGTTTTCCTGTCCATCTGAACGCTGTTTCTTTTTTTTTCTTTTTTTTTTTTTTTTTTTCCCCTTCTCCTATGAAAGAAAATATCTTGGTCTAACTGTATGAATTAAGGTATGAACTCTCCGTATCTGTCTCATCTATCTTTACTAGTGTCTTTCTCTCTCCATGTTAGTAAGCAGAGACCTAAGAGTAAACATCTGGGATGTTTGCTAGAGATGTCTCCATTCAGTTGTAAAAAAATCCTGAACCAGGGCTACACCGGCCTTTGGTCCATAAATTTGAGCAAGCTATAAGAAGCATAAGCTTCCTTCTTGGCTTTTATCAGTCTAGACCACAGGAGGGACAGTTTCAGTTCAACTTGTATTTTTCTGCAGGTGTAGAAGAGCTTGCTTCTGAAGTTAGGAGAAGTAAATGCCAAATTATATTATGTGAGCTGTTTTAGACAAGTAACTAAGCAGGTCTAGAATGTGACTGAAACAGAGTTTAATGTCTCTATTACTTGAATTAAGACCTGCATTTAATTGCTGTTTTGTACAGACCACTCAGTAATATCTCAAAGTATGTTCAAGTGGGCTAGGATTGCAAGTAATTCTCTAAGTATCTCATAATGGAAGCACCTGTCTTAACAAAAGTGTGTTTTACTAGAATCCAGCCTTTTCTCTTGGTATTTATAGAATGCGGTGTTTGCTACAAGGAACGATGTAAGTGGTAAGCAGGGCCACTTGTTATGAAGTATTAAGGAAATACAGACTCTTCTTTAGAAAGGTGTATTTTTAAAATATGTGGCAACATCCTTCCATCTTTCAGAACAGGATTTTTAGAATGAGAAGACTTCACACATTTGTTGATAACTAAGATACTGCTTACTTTTTTTTCCTGTGTGATACTGAATGCTTAATCTGAGCCTTTGTATGTGTTTCACAATGCACGTTCAAAATCCATTCTAGTCTAAGAACAGTTCCCTTTTTAAAAAATAAGAGGAGGGTAGTTAATGTTTTTCCAGTGTTCTAAATGACATCTGATACAGAAGAAGAAAAAAAAAAAAAAAAAAGGCGATCCAAGAATGTGCTAGTCCTTAGCAAATTTTCTTCTGCTTGTGGTTTTCAAGTCTCAAACTTTTTTAGGCTTATTCAGAAGACATTGAACCTAAAAAAACAATGAAGCTTTTTTGAAAAGGTAACAGGTGATAGTGTTTTGCATGGCAGTCATTACTTACCTCATTTATTTCTTTGGAAGGAATTGGAAACTTGTAGGTGAAGAGTAATGGATGAGATCCTGATTGCTCTGAGCCCTGTGGTGAAACCCTAGTTACAGACGGACGCACTTCAGCCGATTGTTTTTAACGCTTTTCTGTAACATACCCTGTTTGTAGGCAACTTTTCAATTATACAGTCGTGAATTTCTTGAATCATGGATTATTTTTACATAATTGCTTTCTGTGTCAGGGTAAATTTTTCACTGTCTTATTTGAAATGCTGTCTGACAGGCTATGAGTTAAAGAATTTTCTGTGGCATAGACAGAATTATGCAGAAATACGAAGGACTCATTCTGAGCTGTGACTTGTTACACGCAAAGCCTGTGTCAGGGTGCCGTGTTAACCAAGTTAGGGGGCACCTTCCTTGATATTGCTAACAGTCCATTCCTTTGCTATGGCAAGAGGTGTCAGACCTCTAAGTTGTATGTGTTGTCACAGTCAAAAGGTGAGCACTGAAGAGTGAATTTCTTTTCCCCGCTAAAGCACTGAGGGCCTTGTGGAGTTAACTGTAGTTACTATTTCTTTGAGACAGTAGCAGCAACAATAATTGCTGCATATCGCCCCACTTGATAACAAGTGCCTGTGAAAAGATTATAAAGTTCAGAGTTTCTAAATGCTAAAATGACAGGTTTGTCACAAAGCTGTAGGAATGCATATGAAACGTGATTTATTGAGGGTATAGACTAGGCTTATGATAAGCCATCCTCAATCTTCAAGATTAAAGTTTGTTTTAAAAGTACTGAACATGTACTCAGGATCTGCTGAAGCTTTAAATGAGTCAGTAGGAGCAGGAGAAGTTGAAATCGTAGGGTCTTGAAACAGCCCAACCTTTCCAAAAGAGAAACATTAAGATGCTGTGTTTGGTGAGGGCTCTACAGAGACACTTCTTCTAGCAATAACACAACTGCCATCAATTATTGAATATTGAATTACTGAATGTCACACATTTATTGAACAAAATGAGATTATTTTTTTCCTTCTCCAGAGCTGAATGATTATTAATTCTGTGGGACGGATGAATATCTTAAATTGATTTAATCCAAACTGAATTTGTTCAGTTAAGAGATGTTTTCATAGCACAGTGTTTGCATTGGTAGATTATTATTATCATTTGTTACATCATACGTCTGGTAATCTGGCTTATTAAAACAGTGAAAAGTCCAGTAATGGTAGTTCCGCCTAAAGGTAGATCCAGGTGATCTGTTTTTTCAGTATTTAGTCTGTTTGCAGAGTTTGTAGTTACGGTTTGATTTTCAAAGTATTTTTATTCCTGTTTAATGGTAAACAAAATCCAAGATAAAAAGCACCAGATGTTAGGGAGCGATGAGAGATTTGAAGAAAATAACTCTTTAAAGAATTATGTGGTATATTTTCATAGTGTGCCTCTTAATCAGTCGCAGTCTTCAAACTGACAGGATTCCAATTTCCAGGGCAGTTGGGCTCTAATTATCCTAATAACATTTCTGAATGTAGCTAATAAACAGATTCTAGATAAAGTTTTACAAACAAGTTGCATAATTAATTATTTCAGTGCTCACATGTTTAGAAATGAACTGAAGGCTAATAAAAGGCAGCTCCCACCTTATGTCAGTGTATTACCTGTATCTTTTATGTTGTGTCTCCTGAAAAGGGGAAAGCAAGTCTGAGATATTGTTGGCACCCCTCTATGAATGTCCCAGTCAACACACTTCCTACTACCTTTTGCTGTTGCCAAAACAGAGCCCTCGTGCAGAATTTGAAGGCATAGAAGGGGAAGGAGCAATAGGCATCGTTGTGTCCTGCTCAGTGCCATCCTCCTACCAGAAGTGCCTAGTGCTTCCTCCATGCTTTCCTCCGTGTGCCGAAGCTCTTTTCCCTCCAGGACATCAGGACTGCACCCACGCTACCTGTTGGGAATGATTTTGGCACACGCTGTCCCCAAAGGGTGACCACACCTTGTGTGCCATTTGGCACATCAGTCGTGTGATGGGGAGTGAACTAATGGTTAAGGACTGTGGGCAGTCACAGACCACGCTCCAGGACTGAACCCCAGACCTGAACAACAGTAGTATAGAATGAGATAACCTGGAATAACTGCTGGAATATTGCCATGGTTTCCCTAATGGACCTCTGTGTATGCATGTCTTCTGTTTCCTAGCTTACTTTCAGGCTGTTTTCTGTGGAAATAAGAGGTGTTTAGTCCCCTGACACAATTTGTTGGTAGCTTTACCAGTGCTTTTTGAACCACTGGCTTCCAATTTCAATCAAATGCGATGGAGCAGTGTAGCCCTCACAGAATGACGATGAGGTCAGGTGTCAAGGGAGGACTTGTTCAGTGAATCAGGCAAGGAAAGGGCAGTGACATCAACTTAATCTTGTTATAACTCAACCTCTCTCAGAAGAACATTCTTATGGATGCTCCAGGGGTGGGGAGAGTTTTGTAGGAATTTTGCCTTTATAGGTTTTAATCCACAGGTCAGACAACTCTTTACTACTGAGACATGAAGGTCAATGGGAGTTTGTCCTTTTGTTTTGACATTCATAACAGCCCTTATCAGTGTCAATTGATGAATGCACAGATGAAATGTTGCTTGTGCTGAATCTTAATGTAAACTGAGCTAAAATGCCTATAGATCAGGTTCCATTAGTTCCAGTACTCAGAGAGCTATCATTTTTCTTAAACCTGTAAATAGATGGAGCAAGATTGAAATGTGTCTTCTCATTGCATAGGCAATTCTGATTGTGCTTTTTAATCTTTTATGTGAGGACATGTATGTTTCCCCCCCCCCATTTTTCACCAATTAAATACATTGAAATATCTATTCCATTACCTTGTGAATATCCCATTTGGTCTAAAGGATTATTTTTGACTTTCTTAAGTAAACTATTTTAGGGAAAACATCGGGGAAGCTAAGATAACAAATGAGAATGCAGAAAGATCCAGACAGAAAAGTTCAGAAATAAATCTAATTCAAAAACATAACATTTAAAGGCTGGTACAGGAATATGACTTTTATTAAAAAGTGTAATCACTGACACAAAGTGATGAAATAAGAGGAAAAACAAGATTTTGGAAAATTTCAGCAGCTTCTGTTCTTTTAAGAAGAAGAACTGATCATAGGAGTGAGTTGTTATATTGGACTTGATGGGCTTCTGGTATAGATTCAGTTTTTACAGACAACTGCATAGCTTCCTTGAGAACATCACTTAGTATTTGAAAATTATTTCTCACTTCCAGAATAGGTAAGAATGGCACCCTTATCTTATACTCTGTGTATTTGTTTACTGAAGTAAACAAATGGCTTGGCCAAGACTTTGTCATTACTGGGGATTTGTGAAGCCTGAGGTGGCCCAGTGGCAGAACTGAGCCACAGGTTACAAATTCAGAACTGGAGAAGGAACAGTAATAACCACAACCACTTTGCCAGAGAGCTTCTTGAATGACCTGTTGTCTCACTAATCCCACTAGTGAGAGTCATAGCTGCAGTTCATGATATGTTAGATGAGAGAGTTCTCCAAGTTGCTATAAGGTATAAATATTCTAGCTGGGAAAATGCTCTGGAAACTGATACTAATGGAGAGTTTGCTACTGTGGCAATCTGTGATTTAAAGGACATTCTGAAGTAGTTGTGTCTGTGCTTAGGTGTGTACGGTTGTTTTCTTGAACCGGATAATAAATGGCCTGTTGCTAAGGGTAGGCTAAATTGTTCTAAATCTCTGCTGATTTCAGGTAATCAGGTGTATAAGCATACATTTCAGGATGTATGCTTAATGTACTTTCTTAAATTATATTTCACTGCAGGAATTCAGTCACTGTTGAGTTCTGAATCTCTTTTAGACCATAGATGTATTTGAGGAGATGACGATCTGGATTCATCAGCTGGGCCATTAGCTGAATTTCGTCCTGCGTTTCAGTGCTGTCTCTGAAGTTGTTAGGCAGGAGTCTGTATGAAATAAAGACGTCTCAGGATCACTGAATTCCTGTTAAATACGAGTAGCGTACGTCTCTGTGCACACAGTGAAGGGCTCCCACGTCAGTGGGACTCTTGGCTCACGTGCTTCTAAAATTAAAGGGAAGGAAAGAAAAGGGGAAGTTTAGTAGCCCAGGGTCTAGCAGACAACATACCTGATTTAGGTCCCCCTTGTATGTTTTAAGGACGAAGTGTTTTGATAGTGAAACTCCATTTAGTGGCTTAAAGTGACTTAGAGGAGAGAGCTGTCAGATTAGAAACAGGAGAGGCTTTGTTTCGTACAAAATATCTTTATATCCTGGGGAAGCTCGCTGTAAAAAGATGCATGCAAATAATTTAAATTTGCATCTGAAAACTGCTATTTGTTTATTTTAACGCCATGTTAAGGGAACACTGACCGAAAACTTACTAGATTCCTAAAGGAACCTAACTTTAGGACACTAAAGCTCTACAGATAGGCCACAGACATATGTAGCATGGTTTGTAATGAGGAAAAAATATTTACCGACAGAGCTGGTAACTGAAGGAAAAGCTCTTCACATGCGCTCTGCTGCGCAAAGCTGAACGAGCACAGCTGGATTTTGCTGCACTAGATGCTTCACAATATAAATGCAACTCTTGACATCTGTATCTGCAAAGACATTTGTCTGGACTTATCTTTTAAAATTTGACAGGAACAAAATTTTGTTACAGGTGTGTCTGTTATCCCGTGAAATTCCTCCAAGATTTTTCAGAATTTCGATACTGTTTTGCGCAGCAGCTCAGGCAAGTCGATATGTACTGGAGGGGTAAGGCTGTGCTGCCGCTGAGGAAGCCGCGCCGAGTCCATGCGCTGAGCGCATCTGTCCACAGCACCACCCGGGCAGCAGCAGAAAAGCTGGAAAACAGATAGGCAGATCTGACTTCCCTTGTCTAGATGAGGGAAGACAAAAGGTAGAGCTTTTCTTCACAGGAAAGGGATGAGGTTGTTGAACTGAAACCATCTTTATTTTTAATCCAAAACGTCCTGTAGGCACATTATATGTTGCTCCCCCTTCCTCTTACTTGACCTACACTGTTCTGGCTTCCGAAGGCCTATCGGAAAGATACCTGTGTTGCCATGGAATGGTTCATGGTTTAAACCCCTCTGATGATATATTGTGCTGCTTGTGTAAGAAATGGTAACTGCTTTTATCCTTGTCTCGTTTTAAGATGTCATTAAGAAAGTGGGCAGCCTCTCTGCAGTAAGACTACATTATGCTGGATATACCTAGGAGTTGGGAGGTGCCAGATTTCACAGACTCACAGAATAGTTGAGGTTGGAAGGGACCTCTAGAGATCATCTAGTCCAAGCCCCCTGCTCCAGCAGGGACACCCAGAGCACGGGTCACAGGGTGGCAGCCAGGCTGGTTTGGAAGATCTCCAGAGAAGGAGCCTGCACAACCTCTCTGGGCAGCCTGTGCCAGGGCTCTGTCACCCTCACTGTCAAGAAATTTTTCCTTAAGTTCCTGTGGAACTTTGGTGCTTCAGTTTGTGGCCGTTTCCTATCAGCGGCCACCACTGAGAAGAGGCTGCCCCATCCTCGTCACTGCCTCCCTTGAGGTACTTACAGACACTGATCAGGTCTCCTCTCAGCCTTCTCTTCTCCAGGCTGAACAGGCCCAGCTCTCTCAGCCTTTCCTCATAGGGCAGATGTTCCAGGCCCCTGATCATCCTCGTAGCCCTGCGCTGGACTCTCTCCAGCAGCTCCACATCCCTCTTGTACCAGGAAGCCCAGAAAAATCCCCTCTCAGTCTTCTCTTCTCCAGGGTAAACATGCCCAGCTCTTTCCTCATAGGATTTCATGACAGTGTATGTATCCTCCTTAGTGCATAGGCACTATGATAGCTTTTCATTATTATAGTCGTTACTGGGTGGTTTTTTTGTTTGTTTTTTTTGTTTGTTTGTTTGTTTTGTTTTTTGTTTGTTTGTTTTTACCTGGACCTCAATGGTATTGTACCTCAGTACACAGATGAGCACAGAGCAAGGAATTACCATTTTATGGAATATTTCCATTCTGGTATTTACCAGCTTTTCATTGTTTTGAAGTTACTTGCACTGCAATGTCAATAGTTTAGAAAGTTCCATTGTTATTTTTTTTTTGTAACACAGTAAATATATTGCACTTGGGAAGGGGTTAGAATTGGTATGGGTTAGCTCACTTATTTGATTTGCATTTTTTTTTTTGTTTTTGTTACTGTTGTTTTGGGAGAGCTTGTTTTACATTGGTGTACTAAGATACCTGTTTGCTCAGTGTGAAGTTTTATTTTCTTGTCTGAAAGTCAAAAAAGATCATCCCTCAAATAAATATAGTATATGGTTATGAATTATTTTGCTTCCATTTTCAGCATAGAGTTGAGAAAAGGAAAAAAAATCTTGAGAAAATAAAAAAGAAACAGGAATGTAAAATGAAACAGAAACACTTACCAAATATCTGCCTGAGAGGACTTGGGGGATGACTGAATTCAGGGATGAGTCAGCTGCTGTGGGAATTGCTGCATAACATAGCCCATAGAAAGCTTACGGGAGTTCAGATATTTCCTTCCCATAGCAGATGGAGGAAATGTATAATTTTCCCTTTTTAATTTTATTTGCGTGTAAAATGTTTTATAGCCAGAAAAAATTTCCTTTCTTGAACATGTCTCATTGGATAAGCATATCCAGTTGATAAAAAAAAAAAAATACAAAGCTGTAGAACCTTTATTGCTTCCTTAGATTGTGAGCTTTTTTTTCCTAATTATGCTCAATTATTTGTCCAGCCTGAACTTCATCGGAGATCGAGGCAATGCAAATAAATAAATCTGCAGCTTTTCCATACTAAAAATTGAAAGACCCAGATTGTCCCAGAAGAATCTGCAAGAGCTAGAACAGAATTTAAGTTCACCTCTTTCCACTAGCATATAAATACAAGGCATTAGTGTTTATTTCCCTTATTTCCAAAGCAACAGCATAATATTCTATCTGTTCCTTAGTCTCTCAGCCCAGACAGTGCTTTTTATTTTTTTTTTTTGCATCCCCTGTACAATTTTCTTTGCTTCACTTACCTGATTTTCTGACTAAGAGAGTCTGGCAGGCATTGATTCTAAATTTAAGTGCTTCTAACTGTGAGTAACAGGAAAAGCTGTCTCAAGGTGCCTGACTTAGGTTTTACCTCACCTGACTTCTGCTATCTTTATTGTTTAAGTTCTAGATTCTACAGAATCTGGTGCTTCCAGTTGCAAGGTTATCTTCAGTATCTTGCTAGTGAAGAAAGAATGCAAAGAAGGAACATAATATGTATTTCTGTATTCTGTCCTGTACAGAATAGGTCTATAACGTGGCCTGTACATTACAACACCGAAATATTTCAATCTTTATCTTTCAAGATTTTTGCTAACACATGGAACCCACAGCCCTAAGCTGTATTTCCACTCTACAAAATGCAGCAAGAGACAGGGTCCACAGAATAGGCCACATGATAAACCTACATACTGAGCTAATGAAATTAGGAATTAGGCAGTGCTGAGGTGAGAGGGACAGATGACACAGGATAGAGGCAACTCACGTGTGTTTGTATTCGTCAGCTGGATTCATCTCTGAGATTATAGAGCATACAAGGAGATAGTGTTTTTCTTATTCCCTTTGGTTCATCATCTCAGTAAGAAAAGCATTCGCCTAAGCAATGAGAGTCTTGGTTTCAGCCCTTTTACAACCTTCAAGGGTTTGATCTTCCACCTATCAAATATACAGTGTAAACATTATGTGGCTTTGTTTCTCTTTGAAGCTATTTGCTTATGTTTAATCAAATATTGCTTGAGCCAAAAGAGAGGCTCTCATTGCTGCTGTACTTGGAAATTTATTGCACTGATGACTGTTCTCTGGCACCAAGGCCAACTGCCTTGTAATAACCTGTTTCCCCAGTGTTCAAGTCTCTCTCCCTGCTGAATTAGGTGGCTGCATCCAGGCAGCCTATTAGGAATGGTCCCTGTGCTTTCCCATTACCCAACCTGGAATTTTGGGGGGTCTCTTCAACTAACTAGTATCAATCTGTGTAATTCGGTAGCAAAGGTCAGTAGAAGGCGCTTTGCACTCCAGTCCCTCTGCAAATGTCCCATGGAGCAGTGAGATCTTCTAGGGTTTTCCATTGCAGTGTGCCAGTGCAATTCTCTCTGTCCTACTTAACCTTCATGGCATCACTTGTTCCACATGTGGTACAGCAGTTTCAAGAAATGCTAGAGAGTACTCAGTAACCTCTGATTTTGCAAATAAGGCAGGTTAGATGTATTTTCATTTCCTCTGTCCAGTCCCCACCCACCAATTTGTGGGAATCTTCTGAGCTCTATGTCAGTAATAGCAGCTCTGCAGGCATCACCACTCTCCAGCCCTGTAGTGGGTGAAAATTTGGACTGGGTTAACTCCCATACTGAGTGGCCACCGGGGTGGCAACAGTTGAAGTGCCACGTGGGTGCTAGGGAGAAGCTGGAGTAGACTTAGGTCCCCTAATTTTGTTTTGTGTTTTTTTTTGTGTGTGTGTTTTTGTTTATTTTGTTTTTGTTACCAATGTAACCAAGTTAATATTGGCTTAGTCTATTTTTGTGAATATAGCACGTTTGTATTAATGCCATCTCTCCAGGCTGCCCTCTCTCCCCTGTATTAAACACATTTCAAAATACAGCACTGTAGAGCTGAGGGGTCATGTTGTACAAAGATCATAATATATGGGCAGTACTTTTCCTTACCAAATTTATGAATTGAAAGTCTTGTCCTTAGACTTAGTCCTGTCTTATTTATGTTAGTGTTAGTAGGTTAGGACAACAGATATCTGTGATGTCCAGGAAGATCAGTAGAGTAGAGCAATAGAGATCTGTAGTGTTCAGCATATTCATAAATGACCTAGAGGGCAGGTGAGCAGTGAAGTGACTGAGATTAGAAATGAAACCAATTTTTTTTCAGGTAAAGAAGGTGGAATATCTTTGAAGTACTTCAGAACTGTACAGCATACAGGAAGGCAGTAAATCAATAAGTAAAAGAGTGGATATATGTGAAGTGACATACAGGGGACAAACAGTCCTAGATTCATTTGTGCAGTAAATGATTCTGAGCTGATCATTACCACGTGGGAACAAGATCTTGGAGTGGTAGTAGATGGTTCCATGAAACTTGGATCCAACTTGATATTGGTAGTGGGTAAAAATGCATATCAGGTGTTAAGAATGATTAGGAAAAGAATAGAAAAGAATACCAAAAACAACATGTAAATACACTTTTTGTTAACATCTTGTATAGTATATTGTCCTATCCTCTCAAAAGGATGCAACAAATTTAGAAAAAATTCTCAAAAGAGCAGCAGGTTGATTAATAGTAAGGAACAGCCTCTGCATGAGGAGTGATTAAGCAAGTTGCCCTTCAGTGTGGAGTGGAGAGAGATGCCTGTGTGAGGAGCGTGTGGTAGTCTGTGAAATCACGAATGACCTACAAAAGGTTCCTAGTCTTTTCTTCCATTGCAAGAATGAAAAGGTATCAAATTAAGTCAGCAGAGTGAAGTTCAAAACAAAAGGAGACTGCTACTTCATTCAGTAGGTAGTAGGTTATAGGACTCCTAACCGTAAGATAGGGAAGGTGGTCCAAAGTTTGCATGGATTCAAAGGGAGAATGCACACATTGATGGAAACAATATCCATTGTGAGTTAATAAATAAACAGAAAACTGTATCTGGCTCTGGAATTTCTGACCTGAATGTGGGGTCTGGAAGTGTGTCAAGGGGAGTAGTGTTTATTCTTGAGGCTTTTTTACTCTTTCCTAAGTATTTATGCATGTCTGCTATGGGAGCTAGATGAATCTTTGCTCTGAACTACTACAGTTTGCGTCTTTCTGTTTATGCAAGCAAACAAAGGGGAAAAAATAAAAAAGCTGTTGGAGGAATTAAAGAAGTGACTATTCAAAGTTTAGCTTATCGATTATAAATGAAAGCTGCTTAAAAGATTCAGATGGGGTTTTTTTGAGACACTAAGGATTGCAGGCCATATGTTTAGATGAAGAAACAAGCATGTCTTGCCCTGACAGTCCTCTATAGTCCTCAAAATTTTTATCTGACAGTGTGTATTTGTTTAGGAGCAGGTCGCGTTGTACAAGTAAAACGTTTTGCTAGGAAAACTGTAAAGCTAGTGATGCCTGTTCACATATCTTGCCTGAGACTAAGATTAAGCTAATTAGAGAGCAAAGAAGTAAATTAGATAATTCAGTGGATAGAGCTACCAACAGTCACTTGGGTCTGCCAAACTGTATCATACCTTCAAACAGGGAACTCTTGTTCCCCCTCTAACTGGTGGATATTTGCTAGCTACTAGACCTGATTCATAAGGTTTTATTTAAATCACAGTGTTAATTATGGTTTGAAGAAATTGCGTTGTAATTTCTTAATTAAATATTTTGTGTGAAACACACTGACTGATGACAGCAGAGGATGATGAGAAGTGCGTTTCTTTTTCCATGACCTGTTGTCACAGGCTGTGCGCGGCGTGGAGAACACATTCTGTGTCTGCTCTGACTGCAGACATTGTCTCCAGGGATGACACTGTGCGCTCACGCTGTCCTTTGCCTTCCTTCAGCTGAGCCTTTTAGTTTGTGACAGTGACAGTCTGAAAAACTGTGGCAAATCATAGCAGTAGCTCGGTAGATGCTGTGAAATAGTTGTGATCCCTTCTACCCAAGGAGTCTGTTGCTATGAAGATTGTCTTGTGAGTCATTTTGGGGCTGAGAAAATTGCATAAATATTCTAATCAAATCAAAATCTATAAAGTGACATTTTAAATATTCTGGGAAAGCGTGTTATTTCTGCACATCATCTGCTGGCACCTCTCTCCGCTCTGCTCTGTGTTTTAACACAACATAGAGGATATTACCCAGTCCAAAATAAATCACTTTGTTGTAGAGGGGTCCTCTTACTTAACTTTCTAACAAGTTATCTTGTATGAAACCCCAACGTCATTTACCACATATTTGCCATTTTGTTGTTGCATTAATAATATTGAGTTAACACATTGGCTTTGTGTGCGGCTTTCCTTTGCTCCCTTTAAATTCTAAGTGAGAAGATAATGATACCATTAACAACTCCGTGCAAGCATGACAGTGTGTTAGTTCTGCTGCGCTGAGGGCAGCTGCGTCTTCTGCTTTAATTGATTTTGTTCTGTTTGAGTGAATACGTATCAGTGGAAGTTAATGTGCCCCATATTGAGTAAGAAATAAACTTGACTCTTGAATAGAGATCAAATCACTATACGTTGCTTTAATAAAAGAGAGTAGAATGGCTCTTAAATGTTTAAAAATACAGAAGCCACGTAGATTTGTCTGATTTCTGTGTTTAAGTGTGTCAGCCCTTTGCACTTTACTGTGAGTGAATACTCAATACTTTGTCAATAGCAGTATGTTAATTGAATTTGCAATGTGAACTTCTGTAATAATCTTTGTTAGTTTTCCCTCAGAAAACATGACAGTGTTTTCATTTCCTTCCACTAATATCACAGGAGCATCTTTTCAGCTTCTCAGGTTAGATAATATGTCCTTCATGCTTCCTCTGCCCCCTTCACAGTCTTTACATTGTACACAGACTGAGTCATTTTACTCTTCAAACATTCTGTATATTTGGTAGGTTTTTAACTGGGTCACTGTGAGTTATTTGTGCTGAGGGTATTCCTTTTACAAATAGGAAATAAAGGTGATAAGTCACTTCTGACAAATATATGCCTATTTTTCACATGAATTTTAATTAAGTCTGAAAAGATAAGATGTCCCAGGGATGCTATTTCCCTTCTTCCCCTAGTACCACATGACATCATGAATCTATAAAATTTAACCAAATGTTGCTTTTATTTTTTTTAAACCACAAAGCCCTTTCTGTTAGGAATGACCAGGCTGACTAATTGGAATGTCATGTTTACAACTAGCTTAACTAATTTCACTTTGGGAAGAAAAAGAAAGGCTCTGTTATCTCACGCCTAAGTATTTATTGCAAATAATCCATTCTTCAGGATTAAATGCTTGAGTTCATAATTCACAATACAAGGAGAAGTCCTAGTCACAACTTGGAAAAGACAGCTGGGCAATTCTTTAATTTGTTGGAACAGTTCTCTTATGCACCAAGTTCAAGCGGAATGCAGTATATGGGCTTTTCCCTTCATGGTTGCCTCTTCGGTTGAGTAGGAAGGTTTTTGGAAAGATGAGGGAAAATGAAAATGCCAAGCTTCTTGACAGGTTTTCGCCCTTATTTGTCAGTCACAAAACTGAGTAACGTGGTCTGCTGTTGCTCTATGAAATTTCTATAGTAAGAGTGTGACCAATATACATTGGGTTGTGCAGGACTGCACTGAGGGCTCATGTCTGGAAGGTTTGGCTTTGCTTAGCCTACCTGCCAGAGCATGGTGGGTCTTTTTGGTTTGGTTTTGTTTTTCTCCAAAGTAGAAATTTATCAGAAATTGAAGTGTGGGCCGTCAGCACTCCAGGTTTCCGTACTCATCTTGCCAAACCACAAGTGAGTTTTTCAAACCATAACTTTTAAATAAGCTTTTAAAATGATCAAATGCTAGGTGTTTCCTTAAAAAGGAGGGGAAAAAAAAAATAATAAAAAAGCTAGCTGGTCATTATAAGGCACAATGAATTCCAGCGTGCTTGTAGCAGTCTGGAGTTTGCTTTTACATTGAGCCAGTCAAAAAAGAAAATTTTTGTTGTTAACCACTTTGCTTTAACTGGTGTTCTCTGTATACCTGGAAATACATCTCATATTAACTGATCAGCTGGATAGAAGAGTCAAGCAGGTATATGTCAGCAAGCCTTCCATTACACCTTAAAAAAAAAAAAAAAAAACTTCTTTTTTGGTCATGTCTCTTCATGTTTCTGTGTCTGATAATAATTTTGTCTTTCCCTTTTTCAGTGGAAATGAGATTGTTCCGTTTCAATACAGCTGTCAGCCTTGACTATTTATTCTTCTGAATGTGTGTTTGGAGTTGGGGGGTGGCAACACAAAACTAGTGCTACAAGGAGAAATAAACGAAAGCTCTTTAATCGACCTTGGCTAAAAACTTAACCCAACATGCGATGGCCAGTTCCTCTTGTTGCGGATGTTCTTAATATTGACCTTTTTCTTTATTTTGTGTTATGGCAGCTCCTAATAAAAAATCCCGTGATAGGCACTGCAGAGCAGATTTATGAGGCGCTGCCTCAGAGCCTTGGCCACAGCTGCCCTTATCTCCTGGGGGGAGCCGAGGCTTGAGAACACAGGGGGAAAAAGGGGGATATGAGCAGGGTGGCCAGCAGGGGAAGCCCCTGGGCACACAAGGAGTACCAAAGGAAAGGCTGCAGTGATGTCTGGAATGACAAGGGTTTAGAGAGCAGGCCTGTCGGAAAGCACAGATGGTTCCTCCTGTGTTGGATTTGAAGGGATTGCGCTGGGTGGAAACTAAGGCCAGGCTTGTGAGGAGCTTGTGGTGCCAGGAGACTGGGGAGAGAGCAGTGGTATTGGGTATTGGGAAGGGAGATTTGGGGCTGTCTGGAGAGCGATAGTTGTCTGGTGGGAACAGGGGATGCGTTTGAGAAGCACTGGGCTGGGAAGAGGCAGTCAAAATGGAGCAAAAGATGACGTTCACAGCTCTCTAGTTGCTTAATCCATGTCAGCTGGAAGTGCTTTGCACTAGGCTGGCAGGGGCAGGTTGCAAGAGAGAATTTAAGAGCAGGGTTATTGGCTGTAATTTTTTTTTTATTTTGCTCTTTTGTTTAGAAGGGC
>VZSV01000006.1:11906949-11923082 GCA_013398735.1 Nothocercus julius | reverse complement strand
CGGAAGAGCGAAGGTGGTGTTCGTCAGCTGCCTGCTGAGAAGAGGAGATCTCGCTGGCCTTTTGTATTTTAGTTCAGCCCTGCCGTTTGGAGGACTCTCTAAAAAAGCAGAAAAGCAGCAAATGGTGCTATATACAGTAACATCAAAGGGGTGAGTCAGGAGGTGCCTCACAGCCCAAAAGAGCCGGTCAAAACCTTCATAGTGAAAAAGAACAAGAGAAGAAGGATAGTGAGATGTCGTAGACATCTAGAAAGTGGGATGTGGGGGGAAGGGCTTTTTGTTTTTGAAAATATTTCTGTCCAAAAAGTAAAGGTTTTTTTTGAACAACCTTCAAAAATCAATATTAAATAAGGCCATTGTATCCTGGTTCCCTCACAAATAGCAAAAAGAAAGCTACCCGAGTCTTGAGAAATATGTCAAAAGCCTCAGCAAAAAATAATAAGTGTTTGGTGTAAAAAAAAAGTTTCATATGCACAACGTGACAACTTCAAACACTTTTGCTTCAAACTTCAAACACTTAGATGGAATTCTTATATTGGAGGGAAAACATCAGCAGCAAAGTGAAATAGCTTACAATTAATCTGAACAAAGAGCTGCATGATGCTGGTGTCTGTTCATTAGCCTTTGCAGTGAAGTTATTCTTCAGGTTATGTAGTTCTTGGCGTGTTAGAGAATGTGTGGTGTGCCAGGGATCACCTTCAGCTCCTGTTTTTCTGTTGCTCTGTCCTTATGTGTGAGGAAATGAGCTATAACTCCATCAGAACAAAGCATATTTTCTCCTTCTGTCTTTTGTGTGATCATCTGAATGGAAGTAAAACAGATGCCTTGAAAATGATGGAGAAAGTGCTGCTCATAAAAGTGCTTGATTTCTTTCTTCTGGGCTAGTCTTTGATATATCTTGACATGTCTGAACTTTTAACTTGAAGGAATAAATATTGCCTCCTTCCATTTATTTATTTTAAAATTCCAAATACATTAACTTTCCATGATCAGTGAGTAGCTGTCACAGGCGTGATGAATGGTGCTGGGGGTCAAACACACCAAACACAGCAAAGTTGTGTTCCTCGCAGGGCCGGCTTAATGTCTCCCCTCCAGTATTTTCTCCTTCCCAGACATTTATAAGCTGTGTCAGGTCTCAAGAGATTGAGGTCTTAGTTTCAAAAAGAATAGAAATTGTTTGAAAAACTCATTTGCCTTCAGAAACCAGAATGTCACGCATTAATGAATGAATTAATTAATGTGACTCTGAAGAAAAAAGGAGGAGGCACAAGAAAATAAGGGTTTTCTTGCATCGCTGCCTGGTGCTGACTGAAGAATGAAGATGAAGCCATTCACTGTGTGATTCAAACCAAAATTAGATGCTGATATGTAAGAAGATATGTGAGTGAAGGGCTGTTGACTTTGCAGGCCCTGTTATGATCATACCACTAGGGCTCTGAAACAGTCTTTCCTCCAGTTCTAACCTCCTGTGTGCTGTGAGAGTATTGATATTGGACTGAATTTGAAAACTGTCAATGTGGAATAAATGGCTAGTTTTCAACATCTTATCTCATTTCTCAGTTTCAAGGATACTTGATGTTTGGGAGTATGTGTTTATTCAGGCTGTGTGCCAAAGCATTATTAATGCATGAAAATGCTTTGAATGTGCCTACAGTACACACAGGTAGCTTGCCCTTCAGACATACCTTTCACCAAGCATGAAGTGGCATGTTATATATATATTCTTGTTTGTTTTGTTTAGATATATATTTATTTATAAAGGCACAGAAATGTGTATTCACAGAGATGAATAAAGATTTCATGGAAAAGTAGTAGTAATTCCAGAGCTGGCTCATAATTTCAGAGAATTCAGAAAGTCTCTAGCAGATAGGAAATACAGACCAAGTGAAGATGTATTGCTGATCTAGCTGGTGGTAGGGGAAGGAGAAGAGATTACCATCAGTCTGATGGCTTAGATTTTGCAACTGAAATAAAACCATTTCAGTTTGGGATAGTCATGCTAATAGAACTCTCTTCTGCGCACTGAGGTTCTTGGGTGAGTTTCCACACTTTCAGGATAGGCTCTGAGACTTTCTGGGTGGAAGGATGGACACATCAACGTAGAGCCATGATCTGCGCTCCTCTGCTCAGAGCAGAAATTCCATGTCCAAAGATGCTGTTTGCCACTATTTAAAAGCTGAGAGTGCTGTAGCTGTGCTAAAGCAAGGGCAGATAATTTTAATGTGTTCTAAAAGATAAGAGCAGCCTGGATTCTGTATTCCAGCTAAATATCCAGCAGACATCGGTATGAGATACATTATGCTCTCTGATATGATAAGAAATATACGAAGAAAACACCTGATAAATACTCATAGGGCCTTACAGCCTTGTGACTTGGTATCGTTGAATATTGTCGCAGGGTAGGGTAGGGTAAATCGAAGGAAAAGAGAAAATGTAAATGAGAGAATACTAAAATCAGAGAGGTTGGTATTAGACAAAATTGAAATTGCATCATTAGGCTTTGCTTTTTCCCATTATGAAAGGCTTTATGTGTCTTGTGGCTGACGTTTGCAGAGATGGAAGGGGGTGGTCAGATACCTGTAGCAAGTGCAACAGCTTTTCAGTTACAGATTGATAGTTCAAAGGCAGAAGATATTTTTCTGTTGTAGTAAACGTTTTTAAAAGTCAGTATATATGCATGTACATGGGTATATATATGTGCATGTTTGTGGATTGTGCACATGTGTATATGGATAGGCATTTTTTAGCTCTCTTAAGTGCTATTTTGAATGATAATATTGGGAATAGAATCTATAAAGAATGCGGATGCATCTTTAAAATAAAGTTTTGAAAATAGGAGATTTGTGTTCATAATATTGGAAGTTGTTCTTCAGTTGGGAACACAAAAAGCAGAAATGATGAGATCCATTTTTCTAAGACTCGAAAAGCCAAGTAATCCAAGTAACAGAGCCCTGTAGTGTATAAAGTACTGCTTTCCTTCTAAAACTCAAGGAGTAGATAAAGGCTCTGTGAAATTTACCTTGCAAAGCAGTGAGATTAGAAAGAAATAATATAATTTTGTTAATAATAAGGTTTTTCTCTTTACGTGTGAGACCTAACATGGACGTAATTGTTTCTAAAATCTTCAGTAGAACAGGTACTTCTCTAAAATGAATAGAGAAAATATGGAAAATTAAAGTGAATCCTTTAGGACATATGGTTTTATAAGGCTATTTGCAATGTCCTGCTTTTGGAAGGCAGAAATTACTGTTCCATTACATCTTACAAAGATATGCTATAGTTTAGATGTTTAAGTTGATTAATCTCTCGGTAACAAAGTATTTTACTAAAACACTTTTTTTTTTTTTTTTCCTCCTCCCTTCTGCCTCCAAGTCTGGTAATACCAAATGATTGATTGTCAAATATAGGAAGTGGCTGTGTCCTAACTAATATAAAATGTGTATAAAAACACTTGCTCTAAGTTTGGTTTTGCATATAGACACCCATGCTGGAAGTTACAGTTTGTACCTGGAATAACAAAATCAAAACTCACTGTATTTAAGGCTTTTTTATCAGCAGATTAGTTTTGGAAAGACTTCTGCTTTCATTTGTATTTTCACTCTGTCTGAAAACTTAGCTGTTAAGATTCAGCAAATTTTATGTTTTGGATGAAAGACAAGCTGAATTCCATATAACTGATGAACTGCTATCAAAATTAGCTCAAAGTAGAAAGTCGGACTTGTAGGCAGATGGGTCCTCACGTGTTGAAGTTGAGAACGACTGCCTGTCTTTAATGTTTTTTTACAAATCTTTTTAAGGCTCTGTTTAAAATACAGAGGCAATCAGTTTATATCATTATCTTTCACTGCCTCTCTGAAAAATAAAATCAAATTAAAATCAAAGTGTTGAAAAACTAGGATCCGCTCTAAGGATTCTCACTAACATCACCTATCTAATGCTTTAATTCCTTAATGAAATTCCACATAAGTCTTTGGATTAGATTGCTTGCTGAACTAATACTTTTGGTTCCCTTTCTGAATGTCCTGCGCACTCCTCTGTTTTCAGAGAAGCTGTCTATCATAAAAAAGTATAATTGACAAAAGTTAGAATGGAATGTAACTTGTGGAGATTTACCTGATAATGTTCAGCTGTTAGAGAACATAAAAAGGGCAGCTGAGAGTTTTCAGCTAGTCCATAAAAACTTGTTTTGTGGCATCAGAGGAAAAAAAAAAAAAATCTATTAGCTGATCAATATACCCTGTCTCTCTAGCCAGCACAGTCAATATGTTGTTTGCCACAAATGGATCATATTTGGCGTTTCCATGAAATATGAAAGGAATTACTGGGAATGGTTGTGAGCTGATGAACAGTAACTTTTGCTGTATCAGACCTTGCTCCGAAAGAGTGATAGCAGGTTCACTGTGGTCATTCTTGCTGCTACAGTCACAGTTTGCTGATTATAATCACAGTTGTCATCATTCAGCCACAAAACTGCTTCATCATATAGTAGACCAGTGAACATTTCACTGTGTCTAGAGGTCAGAACAGGACTGAGGCCTGACTCTGTGCTGCTTGTTGACATAATGTCCCTTTTGGTCTTGTGTTTCTAAAGAAAAAAAAAATTTGAAAATTCTGTCTGTACACTCACTGAATATTGCTTTTGGCCTGACCATTGCAGAAGGGTCAGGTCTGTATGATTATCAGATCATCAACTAATCAGCTCTGTGATTTTGTGATTATGATTTTCTAATATGTGGAGCCAAGTTTATTGACCATCAAGTAAAGGTTATAAATCCTCTATCTCCAGTTCTTATTGTAGTGCAAGTGCTTGGTGGTGGAGAGCCAGCTGGCATAAAGCGCATAGGCACAGGCATGTATAGTTCTTGACTGGGTTTCAGTGGAAGGACTGGCAGAGAAGACGATTAGTCATAGCTATGGTACAGCAGTACTCATCCTCATGATTTTTCCTTGTATAATAAATCTTTCTGATCACTGGCTCAGGTGCTGCCATGAAAGGACAGGTTGTCTCTTCTATTTTCTCATGCTCTGAGATTGCATTTGATCCGGCATCTTCACCCTCCTGACCCTAAGGTTAGGGAATTGCACTTGCTACTTTGGCAGAAAGCAAGCCCTGTAGAACAGGGAGACTAGTTTTCTGCTGGATTAGCTAGTCTAATCAGCTCTATTCCTCACTTGGACAAATGCTAGACCAAGCACAAAGGTGATGAGGAGGAAGGAGAAAGGGGAGGGTGCAGTTTTGCTGCAGTCATACTTATCTTATGGCTCATTGCTAATGAAATAAGAGTGTTCCTGCTCATCTGTCTTGTCCGTGTCTGTCTTGTTTAGCCACTGGCACTCATCTTCCCTAGCAGGGAGTTGGTTCAGGGAGCTGAAGCAAAACTGGAGTTGATTCATTTGGTTTTGTAGCACAATTTTTAGTCACTGAATTCCTTGGAACAGCTCAGCAAGTGGAAGAGCAGCTGCACGCTTGGGGTAATGGGAGGAAGAAGCGCAGTGCTCTTTGGTGGTGCTGAGCTGCTAGACCAGCTCAGCTGCAGGGCCAGGCTAGCCTGCTGGAGCTGCATGGGCCTGCCTGGTGCTGTGACCTGGCGCTCAACAGGCTGAGGAAGCTCAACCAGCTAATAACTGCTCCAGCCACTGCCACCACATGAGTTTTCAGCTGCAGCATTCAGCGTCACGTGGCTGTGCTGCTCGCAAGGTCATTAGTCCTGGCCCACAAAAGAGAGCAAAGCAGAACCATCTAAGGCAACACTGGAGCGTCCCTTTCAATCACAGGCCACAACTCAATCAGCTAGACCAAGCCCTGAAGACAGGTCCTGCATGTGTGATATATATCTTATTGCAAAAGACTTCATCCTCTTGCTGAAAAACAACAGCAGATAATCTACAGAAACAAATCTTACTGTCTCTTTCAGCTGTTTGCAAGTTGCCTTCTTGATAGCTCTTGGCTTAGACCAGATACTGAAAGAATTAACCACTTCAGAGGGACGACAGTTTTGAGATAATTCATCTGCAGGATTTGTCTTCTAAGGGCTATATATAATATCCACTTTAAGATGATGAATGCTGTTGATTTTCGTGGTAACAACTTGGTGCATCTCTGTAGTGTATCAGCCCTCTCACTGCTTACTGACTGCTCATTCGGGAGCAGATGCAGGAGTGGCACTGCAGAAATGTCAGTCTCTGAGGTAGCATTAATGTCCCTTTTCTCCTCAGAACCCAGCTCCTATCGTCATGCAGGGTACAGCAGTTGTACGCGTTTACTGTAAAGCAGAGTTTTTAATCAAGGGTCTTGGGATTCCTTTTTAGGAAGTCTCAATTTCCTTAGTATAATGGCTTCACTCGGTCAGGTATTAAAATTTAAATGTTCCAATGGCATTATGGCATTGCGCTGTATTTAAATTTTTATTTATCAAAACACTTGAGTGTGTGACTTGAGACCTCAAAACAGTTTCACAATTCTATACCAGAATTCATTGTAGGCTGTTTTTTTCTTTGTTTTATTGGGCATCAAGACAGTTTTTGCTGTAGAATGCCACAACAAAACAGCTATTTTTCTGAGATAAAATAATGGAATATGCAAGATCTGAAACTGGAAGCTTTGAGCAACTTGGGAGACCTAGCAGATTTGTACTCAGCATAAAAATCTCTGAAGAAGAAAAAACGTAGGACCACAGCAAAAAATCAAGATTCCACATTAAATCAGTTCTCACAAACCGGATACTAATTTAATGGGATTGTCTAGGAATTTTCTAATGTAATAGTTTAAAAAGTAGATTTTAATTGGCTAATCTATCACTTTGCCTGAAGAGATGGGGAATTTTTCCTTAAAAAATGGCAATTAAAGAGATACAAGCTTTATCAATGTACTAGGCCTGGCTAGACTAACTTATTAGATTTAATGAATTTAAAATGATCCTAGCCATCTCACTGCTTCCTCAGCTATTCTTTTTTCTTTCTTCTTTCTTTTCTTTTAAACTTACAGCTCAGCTATGATCTACTTCCATTATTCTGCTTAGTTTTTAATGCTTTAAATATGCTGATGCATTATTTTATGAAAGCAAGCCTTATATTATAAAGTCTCATAGGCAGATTATGCAGAGGTTATTGATTTGTATTTAAAAGCAGAGACACAACCTTTAGTTTAATAAAGAGGAAGACAGTGGGCTGTTTTTTCAGATATAAAAGCTGTGATTTAGGATTTGTTGTTTTTTTTTAAAGCAGGCTAACGTATAATACTTAGGGTTTTTTTGTGATTGGGTTGTAGCTATAGCAGGCATATCAGATAGCTAATTTAGCCTCACATCTCTTTCTGCTAGCCTCTAAAACTGTTTCAAAATAGTGAATTGTAAATAAAAAGTTCTGGAGTCTTTCCCTGCCAGCTCTAGGTTGAGTCAGTACTAGTCAATTTGCGTTTGAGTGGGAAGTGCACTTCTGATATTGAGTAAAATGTTCTAGAAAGTTCCTAGGGAAACTAGAATTTCGCACCTTGCAAATCTGGACATTAACTTTTAGCTAACTGTCTGTAGACCTTCTTTGGTGGTGACAAATTTGGAAATGCTGTTTCTGAATTGTCAAGGAACTCCTGATATTAAACTGTATAGTACTCATTCAAATGGCATAGTTTGTGCTCTGTGGGAAGAATTGGATTTTCAAGGAGGATGGAAGAGACATTCCACTTAAGGAAAACATAACTGGCTTTTGTAGAAACAAAAAATCACAGCAAAGAATGTCCTCTTGAAATAAACATTAAGTAAAAAAAAAAAAAAAAAGTGCTTAAAAAAACAAAAACAAAAGCATTGAGCTTGAAAGCCTCAGTGAGGAGTCTTTTGGCTTAGCTGTGTTAGCTGTGACTCCCCATTCCAAGAAATTTGTAGCAGAGAACTGGGAGCTTGGGAGCTCAGTTGCCAGGAACCTTGTGCACTTGGCATTGGTGGCCCTGAGACAGCTGGGGTAGCAGAAGTGCCTGTGTAGCAAACATCTGAGCTTTCCAACCCCTCAGAAGTGCTGGAGGAGAGCTAAGCCTAGTTCTGGAAGTATCCTGCTTGTGTTTCATTAGAAGTTCCTCAATACCATTATATTTCCATGTCCATGGATTGATATTTTTCCAGTGCAGCCTATTTCACCTTGAAAGTTTCTCATCAGCTCTAATGCTTACGTGTATATCCAGGTCTTTGCCATATTTACAGCTCTTTTAGTCACCACAGTTGTTGGAGAGGGAGCCTGTAGCAGTTGTCAGGAAAGCCTTGCTCTTGTGCATTAAAAGGTTTTGTTTCAGGATAAGGAATTCACACAATGATGTGTTTGATCTGACAGGAGTCCTCCAATGGGTGAAGCTGATAGACAACTTCGAAGCTGAGTACGAATATGTCACCAATGAAGGAACAGTGTTCACTTTCAAGACAAACCGCCATGCTCCAAATTACCGGTTAATCAACATTGACTTCAGTGACCCGGATGAATCTAAATGGAAAGTTCTCATCCCTGAACATGAAAGAGATGTTCTAGGTAAGATTATATCTGAAGATAAAGATTTTCCTTATCTTCCTCTCCCCACCCCTAAATTAATTCAATCATCAGTCTATTGAATGTCTTGCACTGACCTTCTTACTTTTCCCCTATGCTTTAAGTGTTTGAGACTTGACATGCTTGTCCAGTCATTAAAGGATTACACTGAGACTTGAGAAACCCCGGGTTCATTTCCGTAGCTCACTCTCATCTTGTGTGGCCTTGGAAAAGTAGCTTAATCTGTCCTTGTTTTATCTATGTGTTTGTAGGAGGAGAGGGGAAGGTATTTTCCTGCTTCATGTCAGTGCTGTGAATGTTTGCCAGATGCTCAGGGATTACAGTAAGTGAGGCTCTGCAAGCAGAAGCAAGAAAAAGAGCAAGCCTGGCAATAGTACAGCACACAATAAACATGGACATCAGAGTCTGAGGCAGATTTGTCCCTCATTCCTGAGGTAGAGGAACAGATAGCTCTTAAAAGCCTCAGAAAAGCCCAAGAGCATGGAGTTGTCTAGTTGTTAAAGCAAATTCAGAACTTAAGTCCTTGATTTTGAGCTAATTAAAAGTGTGTTGTGACAAGCTTCCTGTACTAAGGCTTAGCTTTAGGTCACTTTTAAGGTATTTTTAATACTATAATTTGGGGGAAAATCTTTTAAAACTTAGTACTTGACATAATTGCATATTATATAAAAGAATTTCCCATGAGGTATTTTTGTTTGACAGATTTGATTTATCATTTTTATATACTTGTGTATCCTTCATCCAGTGCAAGTTTTATCTCATTAGTATAGTTTTAGCTATTTAAAAAGACTGTGTGTTTCTTTTTCATTAATCCGTTTTTGTACAAATACCCTCATTCATTGTTTCCTGTGAAGAGCTTCTCCTTAGAAGTAGAGGGGTATGTATGTGTTTATAAAAAATAACTTCTCTGTCTCTCCTACTAAGACAAGTCTGTTTAACTACTATTGCAAATTCCTCTTGAGATCTCACTTTCAAAGGCACCAACAGATTCTTAAGAATACACTTCTATCTGCATATTTTAGTGTCATGCATCATCTGTGCCACAACCTGGACCAGGTTAGTTCCCAGTATGACACAAATGGAGAGCAGAACTCCTATAATACGATTTCTGATAGATGCTGCAGCTGCCCCCAAGTCAGCTGACCAGATCTAGTCCTGGGTGACAGATGTGTGAGGAAGAATGAGGCACTGCTGTAACAGGCCTAAAACTAGAGTGACATTGGAAACACCTGACTTACAAGTGTTTAAAGACTTGTGGTGATCACAAAAATAGCAAACAAAAGTTGGTGAGAAAAAAATATTCATTGTGAGATTATAAACTCTTTGAATTGGGAGTCATCTGCATCTTGAATGGATTGCCTTCTCAGTCCTAGGCAAAGAATAAATAATAGCTGTGTCAAATTGCTTCCAAGTATAATTTCTGATAGTGCACAAATTTGTTGACTATCTGTAAAGCTATGTTTAAATTACTGGGAGCTGCAATATACAATGTGGGACTGAGTTGAAGGATTGACTTAGAGGTGGAGAGTATCCAAATGGAATAGGACAGAAGTGTTTGGGCTCTTTTTCTCTCATGTTTTATTAATGTGAAATATGTTTACCATATGAGAATTTGCCTGGGATTTGGTCTAGCCAGCCAAAAGAGCTTTGGGCACTGGCTATATAGGCACTGGCTATGTATTTCTTCCCTTTAAGAAAAAGCCTACACTGCTTTTCACTACACTGCAGTATTTATCTCAGCTCCATATTGTTCCTGTTCTAAAAACAAAATCATAGAGAGTTAATTTTTGTGCACATGTAAGAAACTTTTTAATGCATAAGATGCTCCTTTAATTGATTATACATGTCTTAACTGTACAAGCATAACAAGAACTGTAGTTAGAGAATCAAAAGCTCGGATAAATGCACTTAAGGAGGGCAGAGGCCTTTAGACTGTAAACACACCAGGCATTCTACTCTTACAAACTTGAAGTCAAACATCATCTGTCATATCAAACCATCAGACTTACTTTCAAGTGTCTGTTTTGCATTTTCTATTTTTGCTGTGTGAATGTGAAGCCAGAGTGAGCAATCATACATGTTTCTTTATTTAGTTTTTTTGGAATTATTATGTTAAAGAATTGGGTCAAATGAGCAAATGGAAATGTCTCCATTAGAAGATGAATGCTAAGTAAATCTTAGCATCAGTGCTGAGAAAGCAATTTTGAATAGTTCAGGCGTTTTTTTTGTGGCTGATACTTTCAACTTATAGTTACCTTCTCGGCACCAAGGGAAGGGTTTTTGTCATGCTCAGTAGGTTGAAGCTCTCAATGAAATTACAAAATATTAGTTTGCACTTGATGAAGTCAGAATCCTCCATTCTTGAAGAGGAATTTTTCTCAGTGAAAGTAGGCAGACCAGCCATTATGTCATCTTCTTTTACTGTTTCCAAGATTTGGTTTGGAAAGACATAATTATAGCAGAAGGCAGTTAATAATTCATTGTCTTGAAAGCCTTGCAGTCAAGTGAGTTTGACTTTTTGTGATCCAGAGATGACAAAGTAATGAATCGCCCTCTGCAAAAGCCATGACTGCAATGATTCTAAGGTTAAATGAGTATTGCTGCTTGGCCAGATGCAATTAGCTGTGTTTGTAGTTGCCTTATAAACACTGTAGTCAGTGATGCTCTGGGTCGCAAATGCTTCTTTGTCCTTTTACTGCAAAACACAGATACTCAGTCTGCTGCTCTTCCATGATCTTCTTTAGCTGTAGCCTTTTTTCTTTTCTGATGTATTATCTTGGATTCAGTTTTGCAAAGCTGCCACCACACACACATAGAAATAGATTTTATTTGTGGTTCACAATTAATAATTATGAAACTCTGACAGTGTCCATTAATTGCAAAAGGAGAAATTCCATGAAGTGTCATACTGCAGTGTGCAATAAAGCAGCTAATGGGGTCTGACCAAGGACTCACACGCAGTGCGTCACAGGCAGTGTGTGTGTAATTTGATTTCACCGAGGCTTCAAAAAGATCTTTTTGCCATGGATTTTGACCTTTTCGTCTTCAAAGCTGTTTGGAAATAAACTAATTTAGGAAATCTAGGGGGGAAAAAAAATGTATTCCTGACGTGAGGTTGTAAGCATACCTCATCGTAAAACCCCAAGGTGTAAAGAGCTGTTCTCTCGGATCTCACTTTGAACCAGGTTCCCTCATAGGCCCAGCAAGGTTTGTGCAGTTCTCAGCAGGGACTTTGCACAGTGTTGAGATAAGTTTAGAGCCCTTTTGTGAGCTGAAGGGGAAGAAATAAATGGCAGCTATTTTAAATGAGGAAGTTTAAATTCTCAGGACATTTTGGTGTTTGAGACTGATTTTTTCCCCCTCTGGAGTTTGTTTATAAAGTGTTGCCTTTAATTTTCAGGGAGCCTGAAATGTAACCGTAGGAGAGGTTCGTGTTTAACATTGAACTGGCAGTTCGAATGGCAGCATTGCTGGAGTTGGGTGTTCTGAAGTAGTTGAAAGGCCTCGCTAAGTCTTAAGTGTGCCCCGAGCATCATGGCTGCAGGGACTCTGCTCATCGGGCACAGGAGAAACCTGCTGTCGTTAGGATGGTAAATGGTTTTGCAGGATGTGTTCTGGGACACCATGGTCTGCTTGCCTGAGGTGCACAGGGGGTGGCCGGCGCTGTCACGTGTGTGGTGTGAGAATGGCCTCAACGGAGCATAGAAGTGGGGGAGCCCCCAGGCGTGCAGTGAGGCAGCTTGGAAGATGCAGTTGTTACAGTCAACCCTCTAGTTATGATAACGGAAAGAAAAATAGAATGAGCCTCTTGAGGAAGGAGGTGCTACCTGAAGCGCTAAGAAATGAGCAGTCATCCTGAGCATACCTGAGACGAGTGAGTGACCTTGAACAACTCTTTGAATGTCTCGACCATTTAAAAAGCAGGAGAAGCTCTAGCAACATGCCTGTGCCTTGCAAACATCTGCACATCAAAGCACCATGGGTGTAAAGCGCTTCCTTTCCCGAAGCTAGAATGTCCTACCCGAGTGCAAAACAGTATTTCTTCTTCATACTTCCAACCAACTAATTCATGGATACTTAAGACTTTGGGAAGGGGGACTCGTTCAACTAAGTTGCCGTTATACTACAGCAGTGTAATGAAGACTTCTAACTGCATTTCTACAAATGTAAAGTGTCAAGGCAGTAATTAAAAAAGAAGTTACGGGCATTCTTCTAGACTTTATTTAATTCTTTTGAATATAGGTTATGCTGGAAAATGTAGCATGGAGACAAGATACTGAACACCCATAATCATAAGATATGTGTGAGATCAGTAGAGTTGTCTTTTGGCACCGTAGCAAAGCCAGGAAATAAATTCTGTAGTGCAGATCACCAGGTTGTTGATCCTGCCTGAATGAAAAGGATGAGCATGAGTGTGAGTAATCTGTCATGTTTACCTCAGTTGTCAGAAGACTTGTGTATTCCCTTTCCCTGTTGTGTCTTTAGTAATATCCTTAGCTTTACACAGTGGGGAGTTTGGCTTTCAAAGTGGGGGAATGAAGGGTTTCCTGCTTTCAGTATCTAGTGTCTCCAAGTATGTCCATCACTCTGATGCCTGAGTCAAGAGATTGGAATAGGCAGCCTCTTTTGTTGCTTGTTTAAAAAAAAAAAAAAATAAAAGTCAAAAAAGTCAAAAAAAAAAAAAATCAAGAATGTTAAAATAAGTCCCTTGCCAGATGTGTGTTGTAAATAGTTATGAGTGTGCTGGAGAACGATTGGTGAATATGCATGCACCTTAGCAAGAGAGAGAGGAAATGGAAGTAGGATTCCCTGCACTGTTCATTGATACTAACTGGAGATAAATCGACCCTATGTACTGGAACGATCTCAGATGGTTAGTGTTGGTTTTGTTTGTTTGTTTCATGGTCTGTAAGACTGGAGATAAGGCAGAGAGTAGGTCACAGTGTCCTAGAACAGGGGGTCCGAAAGAATTTTGTCCTAGAGCTGCCCATTCTACCCATTGTAAAGGGAGCCTGTAGTGAAGATGAATTTTGTGGTGAAGACAAAGGCTTAACTTCTAGCCATGTAAAGCTGGGTGGCTTAAGGCTGATATGAAGTTTCCAAGAGTACAATCCATAAGTTCCCTGGAAGTACAGAGGCATGTGGAATGCTTTCTTCAAAATATAACAAAACCAAGGAGGCTACTTGTTAATGTAGTAAACTCAACAATACATCGAGTTCTCGGTGCAGAGTACAGGCATGGGAGTAGTCTGCTTGTAGCTTACAGTCAAAAAATAGCCCTACTTTATATTTTAGCATTGTCTTAGCTTGCTGTGTATTAGTGTTAGTTCTTCCAATAAAGTTTTTCTTCTGTTTCTTTTAGGTCTTCTTTAATATTTTTTCATTTTATTTTGGTTTTCATGTTTGTTTGTAGTCTGCATTCCTGTATGTTTTGGAGGCAGTTAGCAATGCACCAAAGCCAGTGCTAGTGCAGGTATGCCATGGATGCTGTGCTCCCAAACCTCACAGGCACAAACATTTCCCCTGGCCTTTTCATCCGCATCTCCACACTGCTGAGAGCATCTGATTTGTAAACCAAGGGTTTCATGGAGAGTTAATATTGCTGCTGCTTAGGCAAGTTCTTCAATAGCAGGAGGAATCCTTAAATAAACCAGATGCCTTAGCTGAACAATTGAACCTTTTTTAAGAAGAGTAATATATACTTCCACTTTCAGTGAAAGTGTCTGCTGAATTGCAGTGCCTTATCAAGTCATCAGTGAGGAATTAAGGTTCATCACAATTTAATTTTAAAATAAAGGTTTCTCAAGCAGTATTTTTGCTAGAGTGGAACTCCAGATTATATATTTTGAAGCTCTTCTGAGAGAATCTACACTCCATTTTATAA
The DNA here is from genome assembly GCA_013398735.1 of Nothocercus julius. Taxonomy (NCBI): domain Eukaryota; kingdom Metazoa; phylum Chordata; class Aves; order Tinamiformes; family Tinamidae; genus Nothocercus; species Nothocercus julius. The sequence continues at coordinate 11,908,672 of VZSV01000006.1, read as the reverse complement.
AACTCTAGGTGTTGGGGAATCTTAAATCTATAAAATTGGAGATTTTAGTTACAGATATTACTGAAAAAGCCAACCAAATTTGTGTAAGCTCATTCTTACTGCAGAACAGTACTCAGGCAGAAATGGTGTGTTGCTCTAGTGTTGCTGTTTTCTTATTTATATTTCATATTAGTAAACTAATTAAACATATGAATGTTGGCAGATATATGCAACAACAGTGGGATAAATACTGTGTGATAGATGCTGCATATTATCTTTTTATGTACATATTCAGCCAGGAATGATTCTGCATTTCAAAACATGTAATTGGATACAACAATTACGTTTAGGAAGTTTATTTTGTTCTCTAGCTTCACTAAAGAGATTTCAGTCACTCTAGAGCTAAAATTACTGAGTTCTTAGTAATCTGTAAACACTGTTGTGTTGAACTGTATCTTACTATTTCAGGTCATGGCTTCATGGTTGAAAATTCAGTTAGTGTGGCACTCCAGGGCTTTGGTGTGAAAATTCCTAGAGTTAGGCCAGAAATACATGAGGGACTTGGAAAGTCTGAAGAAATCCGATTTCAGACCATTGTCGTTTCCCAGGTCCTTCAGGAACAAGCTGAAAGAAAGGCAGACTCTCCAGAGCTATTGGGATGCAGAGGTCCTTGAGCTCCAGGGGGTCATGACAGACCTGAACTGTCTATGGAAAAGAGACTGTTAAAGCAGCTAAGCTTTACAGACTACGGAGTTTTGACCCACAATTCATAAAAAGCTTGTCATCTTTAATGGTGGTGGCACATGATGTATGTTTGAATTGTTTTTGAAACCAAATGCACAATTTGGTTTTTACAAGGCTGTACAATACAACTCTTTGAACTTGAACTGTTTCGTTTTATAAGGCTTTTAGGAAATCAAAAGAACTGTTAAAATGTGGGGAAAAATAGTGTAGAGTAGTGTAAAACTGAAATCCAATCAGTTTTGCTTTCCTTCTTTTTTATTTTCTGTATTTTTCCCCTTGGCACTGAGATTTTCCAAGTCACAGCACTACTTTGGCATTACAGTGTGCCCCAGTCAGTCCTTTCTGATATTTCATGCTCCTTTGATTCTCTATATTCCACCCCCCCCCCTTTTTTTTCTTTTTTCCTGTGGTTGAAATAATCTCTGTACCTCACCTAGTCCCACACATTCCTTTCCTCCTTCCTGATCCTTTTTCTTGACTTTTAATCTCTTGTTTTATCGATTTGAATTTGATTTGCAAATCAGTAACGGAGAAGACGTTGAAATACTTCTGTTTCAAAATAGGGTAATCAGTTTCTTAAAGGGCAGAAATTCCAGGAGGGAAGAAGAGGTTTTAATCTTTGTCCTGTTGAGGTGATTAAATAAAAATAGATTGGTCATATGGTCACCAAGTGTCTAAATTAGAGCCAGGGGCTCAAGTATCATCTAAACTGTAAACCAAGAAGGAACGCATCCCCTATATATAGATATATTCTGGAAAGATGGAAGAGTTTGTACATTCACTTCACAGGGTAAGACTCACAGGGATTTTTGTAGAAACTGCTAGCCCAAATCCTTTTAAATCCTTTTTTTTTTTTTCTTTTTTTTTTTTTTTACATTTTCCAAAATACAATTTTTACAATTTTTAAAAATGTTACTGTGTGAAGAAGTTCACATTTCTGATTTTTTCTTGCTTTCTTTTGAGGAACCAACTTAATCAGAATGTAAAGGACTGTGAAACC
>VZSV01000006.1:11845673-11906144 GCA_013398735.1 Nothocercus julius | reverse complement strand
TATTGTCTTCATTTTTCTCTTCTACTCTCTGCAGAATGGGTTGCTTGTGTGAGGTCCAACTTCCTGGTTCTGTGCTATCTGCACGATGTGAAGAACATCCTGCAACTTCATGATCTAGCTACTGGTGCACATCTCAAGACTTTTCCATTAGAGGTTGGCAGTATTGTGGGATATAGTGGCCAAAAGAAGGACACAGAAATATTCTATCAGTTCACTTCCTTTTTATCTCCAGGTAAGAGTCTTTTGTTTGTTTTCCCTTAGATACTGTTCCTCTTTCATTGGGATCTGCTTTCTTTTTACTAGGCATTAGGTATGTCTACAATGCAGATAAAATGCCGCCCCAGCTAGTGAGTGATGGTTACACAATGTGAGTAATGTGCCAGCAGGGAAATCCTTGATCCCTGTAGCCTTAACAGCAGGTTGATATTTGAGAGACCTGTGTTCAGAAATTGTTCAAAACTAACGTCTACTAGAGAGGAAGTTCTAGCATTTCCATAACTCTTGCTTCATACAGCAAAATATAACTTGACAAATTCTACTGTAGGTCGCGCTTATGTGAAATGTAGAGATTGCTGCCATGAAAGCAGCGATGAAAAAGCATTATAACTACTTCAAACCTTAATTATACCATTAATTACAGTTTTTATATTTGGAAGTAATACATCGGATGAGTCATATGACCCGGCAAATACTTTAATTGAGACAGCAGAACATAGCGCAGATCTAATCAAGACACTAAAACAGTTAGAGATGTTGCTTCAGAAAAGATGTATGTTTTCTGAACAAAAGAACATGCTTTCATCTTTTATGACAATTGTGTTTCTGTAAAAATTTTAAGAGAACAAGAATTCCCTTTTTTTTTTAATCTCCTCTTTCTGTCCTATTTGTGGTAAAGAAGGAATTAGGAAACAACTTCTTTTTGAAAGTTAGTGTCAGTATTAAGATTGACACATTGGTTAAACTTTTTTTTTCCTTTTTTTTTTTTTTGCCTAGCTACCTGAGTACCTGTCCATTAAAATGTGAGATAGACTCTCACAGTATGAAATTACATCAGAACTTACTCTATAAAAAGAGCAGAGATGGCAAAGTGTATTAACACTTCGAAAGTTTTCAACTAAAAACTAAACTGATCAACTAAAACTGATGATCTTCTACAGATGGGGAAAGTACAGCTTGTGTTCATAGCATCTTCTAGCTGTTTAAAATAAACCTTTTAGATTATATTGAATAGTCAACATGTTTGCCACTCCAGTTTCAGAAGAGACCAAAATATGTAGAGAGCACATTGCATATTGTGCATTGAAAGACACTAGGGCAAGAGTGTATTGAAGGAGATTGCCCTAATATAACACAGAAAGCAGTATAAAACTATAAATGAAGGGATGAGATATTCACAAAAGTTAGCTTTAGTCTGGAGAAGCTTGTGTTGTCACTTAACTTGTGAATTAGTGCTTGAATTAGTGCAATTATTGTGAATTTTTATGATTTTCATCAGTTTGAAAGAACATTAATAAAAGCCACAGAAATTCTCCACTGATAACTTTGTGATTTATTTATGTGTTGTCTTATTCCAGCATCCTTGCTATCAGTGATATTTTACGCTCTTGGGTCGCTGTAAGAAACCTCCTTCTACAACTGTAGAAGGCAAGAGCTTTTCCAAAGAGCTACATAAAATATGTGTAGCAAACTAGTGATTTTGAACAGGGAAAGAGTTTCTATACATTGTCAAGTTACTATATGACAAGAAAATACATGATCTACTTTATCTACTTTGCTGGATTTTTGTTGTTTTGTGGGCATTTTTTGTTTGTTTGCTTTTTGGTGTTTGGGCAGCTTTCACAGGTGGAGAGAGGAGGTTGTAACCGAGAATCTTGAGCATTTTCTAGTCCTGTCAGTGATTGCTTCTGTTTTCCAACCTTTTAGATCATCTCATCATTCATGATGCATGGTTTCTGCTCTGTTTCTATTAAAGTACAGCCAGATTATAAAAACACTTTTTACCACTTCTGGTAGGTTTGGTGGTTTTGTTTGAAAGGCTTGTGTCAAATGTTTCAAATTCCAAGTTTCAGACTTAGCAGATAAGAAGTGTGAATACTTACTGGGCTGATCCTTGGTTAGACTGAGTCTCTACATTGCTGTCCATAGTACAGTATAATTTGTACTGGTATTAAATTGCGGTATTTATTTTTTTCTAAGAAACAGAAATAAATGTAATATATTAGTGTTTAGTACTTGTACTAGTAGTAAGCACATATGTGAAAGAATGACTAAAGCACTTATAAAACCTTAGACCTTGGTGTCATAAACACTATTTTTAGCATTTCCTGAAACAAGGACATACACACTGGCCAGTCCCACCAGCCACCTGGATGAGCACTAGACTGTTGCATTTATTTAGCCCCCAGCAAAAGGGTGCAGGCCCCAACATTTATGTGGTTCTGGGTATTAAGTGCCCAGACACTTAACAGAGAAGGAGCTGCAGTGCAAGGAGTTCCGCTGAACATTACGGAAACATAGCGCTCAACTCTTAAAAATCCCGTCCCTGGCTCACGTTCAGCTGGTGCGGGTGTCCTGCCTGCTCTGTGCGTAGCCTTCCCCCGTGCTGGGGGTCACAGACGCGCGGAACGGCGGCGCTGCCGGAGACGCCCTGCAGCGTTTTGCCGTGTGCTCCCGCATCCTGCGCTGCCTGCGAATCCTCTAGGGAAGTGCTGCTGCAGTGCCTGCTTGTACCTGCCGCCTGGTGCCGGGCTCGCTAGTCACTTCGTGTGACAAACAGAACGAAGGGGAAGAATTCCCAGCAGATTTGATTCCTGCATTAATTCACCCTTATGGAAAAGGCTTTTGTCAGTTATCAGCAGTATTGGTTTTCATTTTGTGTTCCTTTGCCAATCAGTATCTTTGATTTTCCACAGCCTATAAAACTGATTTAATAAGGTAATCCATTTGCATCAGATATGTTTCCTGATTATTTAGTGTTCTAATACAATTTTTACATCCATAACCTCAGTAATAATTACTTCTGGTTTCCTGAAACTGTCTTAAAATACACACATAGCAGTATTTCAGTCCAGTCCTGTCCACCTTGGTTAGTTTTATTATAGTGTGAATTCCTGCAGAGGGCTTTTTTCTGAACTTATAGTGCTCTTTTCTCTAGTGTTGAACATTCCACGGAGATCAGCTGATTTTGAAGAAGAATAACAAAGAATATTTAACACTGTGGTTAGCTTTACAAATCATACGTATAGCTGTACCATATAAGCATAGGAGTTTAAACTCCTCATACACATACATTTTCTCATGTGCACATGCCTTTGAAAAAAACAAGGGTAACTCAAACAAGTGATGTTACCTTCAGACTTGCCAGATCTGGGTGTAGAATAAATTATACAAGACTATACAGACATATAGGTAACCTGTATTAACTGAAAGAATTTACCAGGAGCTACTGGTTTTCATCCTGCTAAGTTATCTTTGCCATTCATTACTCCATCACAGTGCCTAACCCACGTCCTTCCAATAACACATGTATGCTGAGTTGACAACCTTGCTCTCCATTTTAGGTATTATATATCACTGTGATCTGACCAAAGATGAACTGGAGCCAAGAGTTTTCCGAGAGGTGACTGTGAAGGGATTTGATCCTTCGGTTTACCAAACGATTCAGGTAATAATACAAATCTCTGTCTTAATATACTCACACAACAGGTTGACAAAACTGCACTTGGGTAAGGCTGAGGCTTTTTTTAATGAGCTTCTGGACTGAGGCCCTGAGCTTGCAGTAGTGTAAAACTCTGAAGAAATTCTACCAATTTTTGCTAGAGGTTGGGAGATATCCGGCAGGCTCAGTTCTCAGTCTTCTTTTGAGACTTTGTACTCATTGTGTTCTAATTTTTTTATTTTTTTTTTTGCATGCTGTGATATTCTTTGCCTTTACTGGTTTAACATCAAACTGCTGCTTTTCCATATGGTAATGTTATTCCATCAGGGCAATTTATCATGGTTCCTGTAGGCAAGTGTGTAGCAGGGCAAGACTGAAGAGGCAGTGAAGAAATAGAGAATTTTTGGAGTAGCCAGTCTCTTTCCCAGCACTTCCACAATTTCCAGGGACACAGTGGGAAGTACTAAGAGTAAATAAAACCCGTTCTGCACCTACCACTGTCCTATAAAAAAAATAGCCTTTTTTTTTTTTTTTCGACATGAATTGTCACTGTGGTTCTCTGCTACTAAGAACTCAAGAAGAAATTGGGAGGAAAGAAGGAAATGCTTTTCTACATTCCTAGCTGACATCAAATATGCAGATATGAAACTGAAAGGCCTTAATACCCGTCATCATTTGGAAGGGAAGCAGGAATACATCTAGTGCTATTAGTAGAAAAAACATGTTCATTTATACTGTGCAAGAATTTCCCATTCTGTCCACCTATCCAAGAACTGCAGTAGTACATAGTGTTTGTTATTGCATCAACGTGATTACACACAGAGCACCTCGCTTTGATTTCCATTGCAGCAAGTGTAAGTAACATTCCTAATGTAAACATCTATGGGGAATGACTGAACATGTCTGAGAACTTGGAATATTAGATGTTTGAACCATTTTGGACAGCACAGCATTGTACTGATCTATTACTCTGTTGTTTGTGCACTGATTCCTGAAACACTGATGCAGTATTTAATAAATAGTACTTCGGCACTTTTATGATGTTCTGATGTGATCGTTTCCTGAGGTTTTCTTGCCTTGCTTTTCTTTTTTTTTTTTTTTTTTAATCTCTAAACGGATTTAATTTATAGAAGAAAAAATGAGGTTGATTTGATTACTTTTAATAAAGGATTTTGCTTCCCTAGCATAAAAGTAAANCTTGCTTTAGAAGTTTGCACAAGCAGAGTTAAAATGGCAGATGTAGGTGGGCTATGATCTGACTGCTAGAACTGAGCTTGGGGAGAAATGAGTGGAGACCTTTGCAGACAACTGCTTTGACGTGATCACAAATATTGTAGCTAAAGTGATTACGCAAAATATACTGGAGGAGTAGGTTTTGCCACTTAACAAAACTTTGGTTAGCCCCTGATAGGATATTGCACGCTTTGAACTTTAGAGAAAATATGGAACTTTGAGGGAGAGTTAGTAGAAATTTTTTGGAATAATTAAGGATATGGAAAACCAACCATCACATGCTGAGTGTTAACATATTTAATCTCTAAACGGATTTAATTTATAGAAGAAAAAATGAGGTTGATTTGATTACTTTTAATAAAGGATTTTGCTTCCCTAGCATAAAAGTAAAGGTGACATAGAGGGTTTTCTTTATAACAAGATCTAGTGACTAGAAATAGAACTTAAGTAAGCATAGCCTTGAAACAAGGTGAAATTAGAGTTGTTGGTTTTTTTTTTTTTTTTTATTTTCTTAACCTCTTATTTTAGCATCTGGCACATACACAGGACGTAAGTTCCGTAAAAGCAAAAAGAAGGTACTGTCTCTGTGCACAAGGTTGCTGTAAACAGCCCCATCTGTTAGTCACTGCATCTGTAGACAGTAAGATGAATTATGTAGGGGACAGTTTGCTAAAAATGTTCTCACAGAGTGTGGGTTGTTACTGCCTCCCTCACATTTGTTACAGGGACTTCTACAGGATAACTTTAGGGAATAGTGAGGTGAAAGAGGGAAAGAAAAAGCATTATTTTTATGAAAGAACATAATAGAATTATAATGCTGCTATCAAGTTCAGAGAAATAGTAATGGAACACAAATAAACAAGTAAATAAGAAGGGTTGCCAAGAGTTAGAGAAAAGGTGTGTGGGGGGGGATGTTTTATTTTAGTAAATCACATATTTTAAGAAAGAAATGTCTGGAGAATGAAAATCTTATTGTACATTTAAATCGGTTGCATGCTACGTTAAAAGTGCAGTAATACAAATGATTTCAAGGAGGAAGTAGACTGTGCTGTGCCCCTGGAAACACTGCCTCCCTGGAATCACTGGCAGAGCTTCCCCCTAAGCTATACCGAGGTGGAAGTCAATATAACTGCTCTGTGGCTTTCCCCTGACTCCTGCCCTCCTGCTCTGTGCCAGGTTGAGGGAAATGTGACCTGTGCAGTTACCCCGGGGTCTGGGCTCTTAAAGAGCACTCTTGGTCTGCTATCCATTCAGTTCTACCTTGGACCATCCAAAATCTGAGAGTCTTTGCCCAGTGCTTTTAGCGCATTATCTTGATGTGGAATCATCTGGGAAATTAGTTTCCCCTGTCATTTGGGTCCGTGGAGCTGTTTCCACCAAGCCGTGGAAGAGGCTGTTTGGCAGAGCCAGGCCTGAGACTGCCTGGCCACATCTGTAGTAACCCAGCCTGCTGGTGCAGAACACCAGAAAAATATTGAGGACAGACAAAGATTACTAACTACACAAGATAGATAACACTATGGAATTCATTTCATGATTTTAGTTTCCATCAGAATTACTAAATGATTTACAGAAACGTTGTTGCCTGTGTTCTGATCAATGTCCTTAAGGAAAGGCACCCTCCTCTCTCCCCTGCAAGGCTCTTCCTTTATTCTTATGTAGTTGAAGAAATATATATTAAGCCTAGCAATCTTTCAAGCTTTGTCTCAGCAGCACTTATGAAACTTTAATGAGTTGTTCTCTAGCAGTCTTTGAACATAACTGAAAAGACCTGAAGTATTGAGGTGTCGTGTATGTACAAAGCTTAAGTGGTGACAATTGGAAAATGCCACAGTGCCTGTTTTTGCTTTTTTGGATCTGTTTTAAAGCATTCCAGATATACCTTGTTGCATAAATATGGACCAATGATAAGGTTTCCTGCAGTTTATAAATTAATGACAGAGCAGCTGTTTCATAGTACCTGCAAGTATGCTTGACCCAAATCAGAAGCAGCAGCCAGCCCGATTTGCAGTGAAGGTGAGCTCTTTCCAAGTACCTGGCATTTACCCCAGGGTAGGAATGTGCCTGTAGGTGGTTGGCTTTGACTACCTGACACACTGCAAGTTTGCAGCCTCTTACTGTGCAGTAGCTTGTGCCTGGGCCCTCACCTTAGAAAAACTCTCAGTGTGACCTTCATGAAAAAGCAAGACTCTTTAAAATGCTTGCCACACATCAAGAATGGCTCCTTTTACTGAATGATGAATTAAAGAATGTCAGTAATTTCTCTCTACAAAATGCTTGCTGAGATTTGGGGTTGTTTCTCTCCACACTTTCTTCCTTTACAGTGACAGACTTTATCAGAAAGTAGCCTAAATGCATGATTTTTTTTAAATTTATTTTACGGAAAAAAGATATTTTTACAGGAAACTGTGAACACTACTTTCCATAAGGTGTTTACTGCTTCAAATAAAAAGCAGCGATTAAATAGAATTGTGTCTTTACAAACTTGCCAAGTAAGGTGTTAGGTGCCTCTCTATATTTACACCTCGCAGTGGCCAGACTTCTGTCCTGACTCACGACGCACCTACTTCCCTGCTGGAATGCAGGGTTGCGGTGTTGAAATTGCAACAATTGAAATGTTGTTTGGCTCTTTTTGCCATTCTTTGAATACCGTCCAGTACTGTCCTTAAAATAGTTTGAGATGAACCAAAAATAGATAAAACTATTGGCAGCTGCACTTTGGGTGAGCGCTTGCAAAAGAACTGCAAAACTCATGGCACAAAGCTCGTTTGATTTGACAGCAGTTGCTGATTTAGATACTGTTGCACAGATGAAAGAAGGGTGAGTGTTAAAAAGATCCTCATTTTTTAGGGCCGGGATGAATTGCCTCCTTTCTTTTGTAAAAAATATTTTTGTAGGGGAAGTAATTTTCATAAGTAATTTATTATTTTATTGTTCTGCCTTCCACCCCCATTCTCAACCTCTTACAGCCCTGGTTTTCAAATTATGAGTCATTAATAAGGGAAAATGAGCCTACAGTCAGTCTAATCCTCAGCAGAACTTTGTGCTGCAGAGTTTGGCACAATCACTAATCTGTGTTTCAGGAAAACAAAACACTGGGAGAAGATGAGTCAGGCAGGAGATTGATTGGCAGAGCTGTGGGGGAAACTTGTGCACAGCACCTGCGCACACTATTCCTGGTCTTGCCAATGCTATTAGTGTGTCATTTAATGAGCATGACATGCACTCATTAAAATAAAATAAAATAGAGGTCAGCATGGAATCTCAGTGTCCTCTGAAATCTGTAGCAAGTTGGACTTGCCTAGCAAAGCAAGAGCTGCCCTCATTGCTATTTAGTCCCTGGATATAAAGGTGATCTTCCTGTTTTTGCTTTCCTTTAACTGAGTGTATGTGAATAACTTACTGGAGTTTGGGGAGAATTTGAGTGCCTCAGTTATGTTTCATAAGGAAAAAAAAAAAAACATTCTCAGTAAAAGATACACAGGAGAAAGGGTAGCAGATATGAAGAAACCTCAATTCTGGTGCTTGCCATCCCATAGCAGGCATCTGTCCTCTTCCAGGGGAAGTCAGACCTTTTAGGTGTATCCAGCTCCATGAGAGCTCCCAGGGAGAGCCCCAGCACCTCCAATCTCTGCTGGTGCCTTGGCAATGATGGTGTTTTCAGCGCCAAGGGACCTGCCGTAATCTGGAGGACGTCACCAAAATCACATTGACGACTGTGGCACTACTGGCTTTGTGCCTGTATGATTTAGCTTCCTGCACTCCTGACTGCATGATTGATGCAAATATCACTTTAATCCACCATTATCTTTTCTAATTGTGGATCAGTGTAAAAAATACTAAATCCAAATGAGGTCCTCTCTTTTTAAGGCCTTATATTTCTTTAAAGCCAAGAGACTGTGCATTAGAAATGGTACATATTTACAGCCGCAACACACTCCACTTTAAGAGAGAAGTTGTCAGTATGAAGGACTGTATGCCGAGAAGAGTATCTGTGAATAAATGAAGATTTCCTCACAAGGACCTTACACACTCTTGAACTTTAAAATCCTTATCCCTAAGCAGGGTGCTACCAGTTGGCTGTACCCTCCTTGATTTTAAGCAGCCCCATTTAATGTTCTTCACGTAATTCACAACAATAATTTTGGCAGACGTGATATTCTCTAGTTGTCTGAAGTAGAAGGCAAATCTCTGTATTCTGGATAAGTGGTTAAAGTGATAGGGTATTGCATTGCTTTCTGTACTGATCCAGTTCAGATCTTCTTTTAAGGCCTAAATGTCTAGGGTAGCTGCTGCTTTATCATAGCACAGAGGATCGCTGCAGAGTTTAGGGTGTTGGGAGCTTTTGCTTGGTCGAGCGCTGAGCAATGGGGCTGTGGTTCGGGATGGAGAAGCGAGGAGCAGCTTTTAGGAAGAATTAGTACAATACTAGACCACGCGGTGTCTGCTACCAATATTAAAATACCAATCTCTCTGTTCATCTGGATCATTGTATAAGCTCTAAGATCCACTAGTTCCAGTGTTTCAACAATTGGATTGTTTCCCTTTTTTTGCAATGTGTGCAGGGAATTGAGGAACTTACTCAAATGCTACTTAGGATCTACAGATCCTTCATACTCAGGATGTTATAAAAATGTTTGATTGTTTTATTTATATTGAGGAAGTGGTTGCTGGTAGTTGAACGGCAATCCATTGTGAAATATTCTTATTGCCCACTTATTCGAACTTTTGCCTAAACTAGTAGTGGCTTGTTTTGAGCTCTTCTGATGGATGGAGATGGTAGTTGCTATACCTAATCCCAAAGTGCATGCTGGGCACCACTCCTTTCTTAGAATTTCTTAAAACACACGCTGAAATAACATGGATTAAAACATCTGTAAGCACTGAAGCTGGTGCAGTGAATCCTTTTGTGTACACCATAGGTTATACCACAAGAGCTTGCACAATTGTAATGGAAATTTAAAGGATTGTTTTGCACTTCATAGGTCTTAAATGATTGTGTTGTTACTGGTGAATAAAAATAGTTCTGATTTTTGCAGCAAATGGCTAAATACATTTTGCCACCAGGAGAGAAGATCAGAGACTTCATTCACTCAGACACTTTAAATGAATATATTTGTTTATACTTCCAAGATTCTCAGTAGGTAGGTTGTTTGTCTACGGATTAAAATGAAAATGTTGTAGTGAGAATGTTAGTTCTTTGTACTCTTTCAGAAATGACTGAAGATATTTCCCTTCCCTTGTTTTTCTCCAACTTTCATATTCACTCTGGTGACTGATCTCACCTCCAGTAATTAACTATGAACACATTACTATTTTAATTAACTCCCTTACTCATAAGATAAGTAAAAATTCCATTTAATGATTCTCAGTGGCAATCTTCTTTCAGCTTTTGTTCTCCCTTTTGTCTAAGCCTATCATTGTTATTTCTCAAAGGTATCAAGTATTATTAACTTTATTTTACAGGATGAGAAACATTCAGATTGTGATTTGTCCATGATTACATGTTGATGAAATGTTCCATTTGGGATGTATTTTAATCCAGTTCATTGTTTTAATGCCAGTGTTTTTTCCTTCTCTTTTTGCTGATCCTAAGAGTTGAATCTTCAATAGTGGTCTGAAAAAGTGTTAATCAAGACCATTAATAAACTCAGAATAGAAATGGTTCTGGCAGACTGGGAGGTTTATTTATATTTCAGAGCTACAGGCTCTGAGCCTCTGAACACACAAGTTAGCAATTAGTTAACACAATGATATGCTAGGCTTGGCCTACAAAGATACAAAGAGATTTAAGGTAGTCCAGCAGACTACACAGAATGAAACAGAAATTGCTATTTCTTTATTCACTTGTGTTTATGGCAGCACTTTGGAGTCTTAGTCAAGCACCACATTCACAAGTCTGATGAGTGCTGTGCAAATGCAGGCCATAGCAAGGCCCTTGCCCACCACAACCTCAAAGCAGGAAAGAGGAATAAATTGTATCTTTAGAAGATTAATACTAATGAATCTGAATTAATGTCAGGAATCAAAAAGTATACTTAGCAAGCTTTATTACCAATGAAAAATGCATATATATATTCTGTAATGTATTACTACATAGCCACATTGCTACTTTCTAATATGTGTTACAGCATCCTCATAATCCTCTGCTTGCTCACCTCACCCAAGGCCGAAGCTGCCCGGTGCATTGGGGTGTTCTTGCTTGTTTATTAACATTCGTCATCACAGTGGAAAACAGGCAGGTGGAGTTCAAGCGGTGAATGTGAACGGAACATGGCAGGTTCAGATGTTGTGGAGATCTTGAACAGACTCAGTGTAACCAAGTCTTTTGTAATCCTGGCGCCTCTGCAAAGATATTGAGGCTTCGTGACTACTGCTTTGCGCAGGCTGCAGGTTAAGCAGTGACAGCATGTGTTGTAAAGTGGTGTGGTGACTCCTGCTTTTATTTTGAACATAGTTGCCTTAGAAAATATGTGTACAAGCAAAATGGTCATATAAGTTATGAGCTACCCCAATGGCCCAATCAAACCTCCTAATAATGTGTTCTTAAAGGCTTTCAACACTGTAGTCTACATTTATACTAAATATAGCAGAGATTTGTGCTTAATAATGTGTAAGACAGAGTTAAGCCTTTTATTTAATACCTTTTTATCCAGACATTTTTTTTGCCCCCTCACATTGTCATTCAGTAGTCAAAAGATAAGACAGATTAAATACAAAATGGCACAAGAAGCTACCAAGCAGCTGTCAGCTTTTGTGTGTGGAACACTTGTTTGAGTGGGTTTCTTCAGAAAATTCCTGTTTTAACTTCCTCAATAACAGTAGAAGACCAGAAGTAACAAACATCTTTAAATGACAAAATCTTAGCCCATTTTTCAAAACAGTTTGTTTCAAAGAGAAGGAAGGAAGGCAGCCCTTCACTTTTCACCCAGAAGCAGTTCAGTCACTGATGAGATTATTTTTTTTTTCTTTGGGGAGCTGTCTGCCTGTGATCCAGTACAAATTCATCAGTGGACATTTTATTAAGGATAATGTAGTTTATATCTTCATTTAGCAGCTGATTTGATTTTATCAGCACTGCCCAGAGGTACTGATAGAATATCATCTTTCTGTAGATTAATTATTTCTCCCCTGACCTTGATATACCTCCCAAGAAATTTATGGGACAAGGGAAGCCTTCCAGAAATAACATTAATATTCATAGCAACTAGCTTACTGTTTAGATGAATGATATCAAGAAATAGATGATTTTCTTAGTTCTGACTTCTTTTTCTTGCAGATAGGGTAAAAACAATAAATAATTCTTCCTGCCAGGTATTCTTTGGTTTTCAGCCAGTTTATCTGGCTGAAATTTCTTTCTTTCAAAATTTCAAAATAAATAGTGCATTCTGATCATCGCCAGTGGCTGAAAATAGGCAAGATACAGGGAATGTTTTGCCTTCAGGAATATATCTGTCATTTCCTTCCATTTACCCACTTCTTAAACTGTCGGAGAAGTCACAGAAGTTGTCTTGAAGCGAGGCTTTAGATGGCGAGACACTTGATTGTTGAGTGTCATTATTAGCAGTCATCTTCTTTTTGATTCATTTAAAAGTTTGTTTAGTTTTCCCATGCTGTTTACATATTGCCCAAGAAAGAAGAGAGCTGTCCGTAATCTTATGGCTTTAAAGGATGACATTCTTTTTTTCATTTTTCTTCTGCTCCTTTCCAGCAGCATTATGGGAGCACATCAACACACTTCCTGGTGTTCCTGTTGTGAAGCACTTTGAAGTCTTGTTAAGTCATCTGTCTGAGAATGAGACCATAGAAGGAAATTTTTGCTTGGTTGCATTATACCAGCTTTGGTGTAATTTTTTCTCCCGAACTATTGTTACAGCAAGGTCACCAAAAGTCAGCATTCTTTTCTACTTCCTGCTACTTGCTGTGCAATTTTTCTTTGTCTTCTAAAGAGCACTGCAGATCTGAAAACAATAGATGAGCCTGAAGTACTGTCTCCACAGCAGGAGTTGGCCACCAGGAGACAACTGTTGAAATAATAGTGTCTGATCCTCGGAATTATTTTCTTCTAATCTATTATCCCAGTTTTTAGGTCCTTAGTTTATCCTTTATCAATTTTTTTTTTTTTTTTTTGGTGCTGCTCTTGTTTTTTTAAAATCATGGAGGGGTACAAGTCAGGCACTTTAAATTCAAGCTCAAATCTCAGAAATTAAATTACTCGTCACTGTAAACATTGAGTAAGAAGCCTCAAGTGAAAATGCTTCACATGTTTTTAAGTGACCTGTGTTTTGAGTAAGCTTATCAGGATAAGTATTCACAGAATAAGCAGTCAGGGACTGATTTTGAAACATACTTTGTCTGATGAAGATGATCACTGTTTATTTTCAAACCAAATAGTACAGATGAAGAGTATCACCTATTTTTTTCAGCACTGTTCTAGCCATATGCAGAAACTTTATAAATGTTAGTGATTTTTAATGCCTTTATTTCTCAGTAGCCAACTTAACATATATGAACAGGTTATGATATTCTAGTGCAGAAGGGACATGTTGCCTTTCTGAAGTTGTCCTGCTCTTGAAAGTTATAAGTGAAACTTCTTGGCAACGTAAGTGAAATATGTGGGTCCTGTTGGGGCTTTGACACAAGCTGGGTGGTTTCTAATCATCAGTGTCATGATCAAATTTGTTCTGTGCAAGAATTTTTGGATGTCAGTTTACAAGTGGAGCTTGAGCACCTTGTCCAGAAGCAGTTAGATGCTTCTGCATTAGAGAGCTGTGGAGCAGCGGGTCATTATTTTGTTGCCAGGGCTGGTAAAATCTTTAAGTGAGGCTATATTGAGATAACCAAGAAAGTTCTGAGCAAAATAGCGTAGGTTTCAAAAGCAATGAAGACAGATTAGCTGGTTGCTCTTGAGTACTGAATATATTTGTTTCGCAGTGTGTCCAAATAATATGTGCAGTAGCCACAGCATAAAGCCACGAGTAAGAACACTTATTACGGAGTAACCTGCCCAATGTAAGTTCTTACCCTTGCTTATCCCGATAAGTTACTTCTGTGCCTTTATTTTGTAATGAGCCTCATTACAACCTGGACTGACTTTCAGTAAGGTAAAGGTCAGTGTTTTCTGTTTTCTTATGCTTACATGATATTACAGCGAGAGTCTCCTGTCAGAACAGTTTCCCTCATGAAGTAAAGCCTAATTTAATGAAGGAAATTGCACTAGCCAACTGTTACTTTTATCTTCATAATGGTATACTGCTTCCATTGAGGCAGTCTTTTCATTATCTGTACTATATTACTCATGCTAATATATTTATTGAATGCATAAGCACAGCCTCCATGCTGTGCACTCAGTTTAATGAAGAAAATAGTGTGATTCAAAAGAGTTTGTGCCTTGCCAGCCCTGCAGGATATCTGAACTTTCAGCTGTGTGTTTCTCTTGCCTTTCCCCCTCTTCCTCCCACGGCCCTGCGAGCTCCCTCCCAGCAGTCATTTGCAGCTAAACTTGCTAACGAGGGATTTCTTCTAAACAACCATCTCCTGGCACTTTGCCTCTGTCAGTGTGAGGCTGTTTTTGGTCCTGGTGGGTGGGTGGTGAAACAATTTCTTCTAAAAGGTTTCTTGATTATATTCGTAATGCTTTTGTGATTGTCTGTGGTGGTGGTTTTATCTGGGTTTTACCTATGTGAATTTTTACTTTGGCCCTTATCCAGTTCTGTATTAAGAAAGTTTTACAAGCAGCGCAGGATTGCTTTGAAGCTGATTTAGATGCTTAAAGAAGATATTTGAGGATTCCTCTCTGAAGAAAGAAACCCTCAGATCCCATGGAGCTGCTGTGTGTTAGTAATAATTCTTTGCTGCTTCTTTTGTTGTCTGGTCCATCAGGTATGTGTGAATACAAAAAGTGGTGGTTAGTGAGGGCTTCTCTTATACCTGACTACTGTCTGGGTGCCAGAGCAGTCCATGGCGCAGTGGCTTCTGGTGTCACCTTGTGCTTGGGTCCGTGCCACTATGATGCTGTACAGTCATCTTAACTAGTCTTCGGCCCCAGATCGGTGTCTTTTTTAACATCCAGAGTGATGGCTATTGAATGAAAATATGGCAAGATGGAGTGTTGGCTCTTTGGGAATGAATGAGGTGTTTGCCCTGACATCTCAAGTGAGGGAGAGGGTTTTTCCCCGCTTGCGGTGCTGTGCGCGCGTTCTCTTCCTGCGGGCGCCGCTCTGAGGCAGCTGGCAGGGGGTGTCGGGAGCTGCTGCCGTGCAGCCACGGTCGGCCTTGGCACCGCTTCCCTCCGTACCCAGGTGCGGATCCCAGCACCCTGACGCCACCATCCAGGTGTAAGGAAGTAGTTCCTGGAGAAAGTTTTTGTGATTAATTTTCCAGGCTTCCTTCTAGTATAGTTGTGAAAGATTTTTTGCCTGGTGAGCCTTTAACAAAGTATTTGGTGTGTGACTGGGAAAATGAGAGTGACATGGCATAATTTACTACAGATTTCTTATCCCTTTTACCCCAAACTTCAGACCATGAAAATTGATACATATCTAATGAAAAAAATCGTCATTTCATAGTTAAGAGGGGAAATACTTTATGTGAAACTGGATACATAAGATGCAGTTTCAAGAAGGAAAAAAATCAAGTAGGTGACTGACTACAGGTTGTTTTTGGTAGGAGGACCTAATTCCGGAAGCTGCTAAAGACTTTCTTTGGTAGTTACAGAAATTGAAGGTATTCAGACATTGCCTCTGATGGGCTGTAACGCAGCCGTGCCTGCTTCACCCGTACCCGGCTGTGAAGCCTGAGCCTCAGCTTGTGTTTCTTCAGCACCGTGTGTAACTGCGGGGTGGCTGCTGGCGCAGTCACAGCAGCCTTATGTGAGGGGAGACGTCCTCATCCCCGGGCAGAGAACAGCTGTTACATTTCACAGGACTGCCACGTCCTGTATTTGTTTCAAAAAGGGGTTTATCTCGTCTAAAAGACTTTGGAACAGCACTCATTTTAAAGGCATCGTCTTGGTATTGCTAAGTTTAAATTAATGAACATACATTTTTAGTAAGGATTATTCAGTCATGAATTAGATGACTTTTTTGGTAAACCGTGTAAAATTCTTCGACATTTAGCACAGCAGGTGTCAGTCTGATGACAAGCGTAAATCTTACCTGGTTTTGCTCATGCACACAAAGACATGGAAAGAATAGATAGCTCTGGTATGTGGTAACTGATCGTGAAAGAGAGGTTGTAAGAGACGTTTTTAGAATCAGTAGTGGCTTTCTGAGATAATTAGCCCACTGTGGCTTAGAGGGTGTTTTCACGTCCCAGAAATCAGTAAAATTCATGTCTTACCTGCAGGAAATAATTCTTTCTGAAAAGACAAACTAATTACTTTTAAATTGGATTTTAATTCTCTTTGCCATTAATGAGAGAGTCTGAAGAAAAAGAAAATGTAAAAGATTTCTAGACATTCAGCTATTGTTCATAGCTTAAAAATACATGCATTAGATACATTCAGGAAAGATTTTTTTTTTTTATTATTCTGTGTTCTGTAGTGGTATTTGGAAACCTGTGTTGAATGTTACCTTTATAACATTATTTATAAATCTGTACAAATTTGTGGGGGGGAATGCTTTGGAGTGTTTTTGTTTTATTTTGAGGAGGAGGGGTTAAGGTAAGGTGGTTTCAGGTTTACCTGCTTCTTTCTCCGCCCAGCAATTGTAGTTACTTTTACTCTTCAATCGCTCTGCTGTGTCAGCAGTCAAAACATTTTTGAAAGAGAGAAAAGGTGAAAGTGAAAACTCATAAATTACTGGCAGAATTTTAAAAAAAATTGCCTGATGTATGTTTATATATATGATGTAATGTGAGTATTCAGGCAGACTCATTTATTGCAATGATTGTATCACTTTAAAAGATGCTGATTTCATATGTACTCAGAAGTAACTCATGGTGGATGATTGCAAAATTTATTTTTAATTCTGTGCGTCATTCTCAAAGTTTGGCTATATTATTTCTATACAACGTCTGGCTGTATTAATTTCAATCTACAAGTGAAATAAATACTCTGTCTTCAGTCTCTGTATTTCAAATCCTTTTAGCTTTTCAAGTGCTAAAATACTCAGTCTTCTTTCCTGCCTACTTGAGGAGAAGACGCTTCTTGTCATTGAGAAGGGGTAGAAATAGATAAACTTGGAACTATTTTCACAAGATTCCTATCTACAACGCTGCCTAGTTGTTATCCCATTCTCCAAGTGAAGATCAATGTAACAAACAAACACTGCATATTTTAAAACAAGGAGTAGTTAGGAAAACAATGACCTCCACAGGAGTGAATATACAGAACTCTTTTTTTCCTGCTCTGTCCCTAAGTAAATTTACAGATCGTAACACTCACCCTTTAGCTATGTTTACTTGTAGAAATTACCTTGTAAACTGTTTTAGAAATAAACTTCCAATATCTTTTGAGGTGAAAAATAGGTGTATTGCTTTGAATTGCCAAGATTTGTATAACATATATCTATATATAAAATAAAAATAAAGATACAAATATACACCTATGCAGCAAAGAACTACTAGTAAGATTGTTTCTTTTATGTAGCTTATATAGCTGAGTGCAGTTTGTATTCATGAGTAATTGTGCAGGCAGTGTTGCAGGGTCATGTTAAGAATGGGGGGTTATAAATTTTATGCCTCAGGTTTATGCCTCTGAATATGAACTAATTCATTCTGGCACTGAGATCCCTCTGCTATGTGACAGATAGGGACATTAGTGCGGGCTGAAATTAAACCTCGGCCATTTCAGGGTTACTGTACAGCTCCAAGAGTACTGCTCCTTGGATAGCACGGAGGCTTGCGTGCAGTAAGAGTACCCCAACAGCCATACAGCATTGCTGGTGCTCTTCTAGAGACTGAAAATATTATTAGCATTTCCCTCCTCCCTCCCATATTAGTTAGTTATATAGAGTTTCATCATGTGTACACTCTTGCATCTGAAACACTGTCCTCGGTCCTTCTGCCCTCAGAACGGCTTTGCTAATTTGTCCCCTTCTTCTATGTGCTCCTGGCTGTAGTTACGTTGAGGGCCTTATTTGAAAGTGTGTGAGCAGTGAATGATATAATGTAGCTAGTGCAAGTGAATCACTCTAGCTGTGATAACACAGAAGTAGTACCCTTTTATGAGCATTTACTCCTGTGAAAGCTGTCAGCTTCTAAAATTAGGCATGAAACACCATCATGGGAAATTCTTCCCTTTAGGGCTTGCCCTTTCCAGTTTACCTTAATCTTTCAGATAGAAGGACTTCCTTTTATTGGTTACATGAATAAACCATTGGACTTACTTCAGAGATAACACCTAATTTAAAGGTGAGATTGAATCAGTTGTTGAAAATAGTCTATTGGGGAGGCTTAAATAGCTTCACATATCCTGGTATCTCACTGAATTGATTTTCCCCCCCTCCCCCTTGTTCATCCTGGGGGGAAGGTAATGATTATTTTAGCAAAGGTAGGAGGAGTGAAAACTTTTAAATCACAAATAGCAGTGTCACCTTCACATGCATCTGTTCTTTGTTGCATTTTCATTTAATGGAAAATTACTTAATCTTAATTGACGATGATAAAACTCCTACTGAAATCAGTTTTCAGAGTTTAAAAAACAAACAAACAAAAAAAAAAGTTCCTTGGTTAGAAAGAGGAAGGAAAATTAATAGCATCCTTTAATCATCAGGAAATTACTGGCCACCAGCAGTAACTTACTGGAAACATAGGAGGGCCGGGTGCTCGCTTGGTGTAAATCACCAGCGGTGACGGGAAGTGATTGGTAGTGTTTTAGAGCAGCCCCTCTCTGGGACTCCTCACCACTTGCCCCAAGGGTTTTCTTGTCTCAAATAGTTTATTGTTTGGAGTGTTCAAGTGAGTGAAGTCCTGCCATGGGAAATTCTTCTCTTTAGAGCTTGCCCTTTCCAGGTTAACGACTGGATATTCCATATTATTGTTTACACACAGTATTATTTATAAATCATAGAATGATATATAATTCTACATTATATCATTGAATATTACAATACATGTACCTTGTATTATATAATGTGTAATATTTCCGTATTTATATAGTATTATGTATATATTACATGTTACATGGTTAAAAGGAAAATATTTCATGTTCTACTGGGGTGAGCTCTGATGAGTGCTTGGTGGTTAAAGATGTTGTGCCAATAGCTGAAGTACTGATTTAATCAAAAATTGCTTAAGGCTCTTCTTTTGAAATTTTATGCGTTACATCTGATGGGGACTGAAATATTAAAATTTACCTGGAATATGCCTACAAGTTCTGGCGAAGCCTCCTGAGGCTTCATGTTTTTATTTGAATTTTTTCAAATGTCACAAGTCATTAAACTAAAATCCGATGTGATTTTTTTTTTGTTTTTAACATGCCGTGTGGCTTTCTGTGTTTCATGTTGCAGGCAATGCTCAGAATAAATGCGTTGTAGAGGATCGTATTTCTGTTGGGGTTTGTTAGTTGTAAAAATAGATCCTGTTCATCTTGTGCGCTTTATAAAACATGATCAGTCTTGGTTTCCTTTAAAAGCACAGAGGTTTTGAGCATGCAGCTAAATGGTGGTGTTCTGTTGCTTCTCCCTTTTCTAATCGGACTGGAAGCTGCAAGTAACGATGCTAAAAACAAAGCAATGAGAAATAGTGAGCCAGAGCGTGGGGACAAGCAGTTAACTGCGTTCCCCCCCACATGAAATTTAGCTTGGACGTCAAAATAAGACACACTGAATCCCAGAGTAGAAGGTGCCCTCGATGCCTGCGTGCGCCCAGGTGCTCGGGTTCTGTTAGGCAGCTCCCGTGAGCGCGTGCGCGTGGAACTCGGCCTCTGCGCAGGACGGCAGGCGTGACCCCGCGGCGTTGCTTGCGGGGTGCTCCCGAAGCCAGGGGCCCTTCTGCTCCGCACAGGGCACGTCTGCAGGGTTAGCAGTCCTCACTGTAGCGACTCAGCAATGCCTGAAAAAAAATGCGTATTAGGGGAGCGTCCGCTGTGGTGTGTGTTAGCAGCCTGAGGGCTCCTTGAGGCAACCTGAAAAGCCTGGCTGGTGGCCGCACTCCCAGTGGTGCGCGCTCGCTTCCCAGCGGATCAGGTGGCAGCGGGCTTTGGTTTCTTCCCAGAGTCTGCGTGTCCCGCCTTTCCCCGACAAGTCAAGCCGAACGTGTATTCGATCTCACCTAGCGTGGTGACGCTGCACCAGGGCTGAGGACGGCCGGCCCTCGGAGGCGAGCGCTGCCACGAGGGAGCAGGGCGAGCTGCCGGCGGAGCCCCCGGCACGGCCCCGTCAGGGCAGCGCCTGCGCTGAGCTCTGCTGCGCCGCACGGAGCCCTCGCGGGGAGCCCCTCCTGCCCCTGCCCGCCGGGGCTTCCCGCGGCACCGCAGTGGCTGCTCCCAAGCTGTTAGGTTAAGGCCTTAACTGGAGAGCCTGTTCTAGGAGCAGGTGTAAATGCAATCCCTTCGTGGCATCCGCATCGCCGGGCTTGCTGATCGTCTGGTCTATCCTGCGTGTGCTCGTTGCAATCCTTAAGCACTCGTCTTGGGTATAGTCTGGCTTTTGTGAATTCGTGGTGCATATACCAGCAGTCCCTTTTCCCTGTTTTCACTATTTGTCTATTTCGCTCTTTATCTATTTCACTATTTATAAACAGTCTTTCTCCTTATTCAGAGTTTATTATTTTGGTTTGAATTTGGCATCTGAAAGTCACTGTTAAGAAATATTGTTAGTACAAATGTATTAATACAGAAGATAATATACTGTGACTTTTTAAAATCTTTGGCCTCCTAGCTGTGATTAAATTTATGTTTTTACAGGTGAAAACTGCTGCACTGACTGTGGGAGAAGCGTTTTCTGTGATTTCAGCAGTACAGGCCTTTAGTTTTATATACTTGTTTGGGAGGCACAGAGTCTATTCTTACTGGTGTAATCTTTAGTGAGGTCTCCCTAAAATATGACCTGTCTATGAGTTTATTTCCTCTCTGACTGCTGTTCTAGTGTCTGAAATTGCGAATTTTTAAAAAGTACAAATTTTTTAAAATTAAATTTTTAGATTAGAAATCTGTTTTATTTCTGTTCATTCGCCTTCCATGCTCAACTTTTGTTTCTCTCATGTCTAATGAACTGTGAGTTTCTTGTGTTTTTGTAATAGCATTTTTTTTCTTCCAGAGTATTACGTAGTTTTTGTAGCAGCTTTTAAATCCCCTTGTATGTAAAACTGACAGATATCATGTATAAAAATCTTACAGTCCTACTCTTCCTATTGTCTCTCTTTGACATGTTTGCCAGAGATGTCAAGCAACAAAATAGGTAGCATCCATTCTCTGAACTGGCTTGGCCAAATAGAAAATGATAGGGAGAGGCTGTAGCAATCAATGCACAGACTGCCCTAGAAGTTATACGTGCTGTGTAGCACATGGGTGATCACCTCTGATTCTTATTTACAGCAGTAAGAGAGTTACTGCAGTAATAGCATTTCAAATTACTTCTTCTTGTTTCTTAGGTTTTCTACCCTAGCAAAGATGGCACTAAGATCCCAATGTTTATTATTCACAAGAAAGGAATTAAATTGGATGGTTCTCATCCTGCCTTCTTGTATGGATATGGAGGCTTCAACATCTCAATTACGCCAAGCTACAGGTAAGCAGCGTAACTTGCACCTTGCTCTGAAACAGTGAGCTAGCTCTTTAGAAAAGCTTATAGCCCATGAAACAGGTATTTAAACCCCTTGCTGAACTGTGATAACATAGGAGATTGATTTGCTTTTTACTGAGTTACACAATAATATAAATATTGAAAATAATTAAAATATTGAATTTTATGTAAGTAATTAAAGTGTAGCTGTATTTTAATACTGTGCTTTTGAAGAGATTGAGTCAGAAGCAAAATCATACTGTGTTCTTATATAATTGGTAAAGAAGAAAGATGATTTTGTCTTGAAGTGTGTACAATGTGGGTTCTGCATACACAAAGCAATGTGTTGTAAACCAAAAATGATGTGTGCAAAACAGCATTTGTTGTCCTCAAAAAACATAAACCTTATTGCACAGATCATTTCTTAAAAGGCTTATTTCCTCAGCAATGAAATTTGAATAGATTTAAGCAAAAGTTTGACTGATTGTCTTAGAGCTCTAATATACAGCAAATACTCCCTAGGCAAGATGGGAAAACAGAAATACAAAGGAGAGAATGGAGAGCTGTCCTTCAGATAGAAGAGCAGCTCACCACCACAAAAATAATCTATTATTAAAACAGCCTATTAAGTATGCATGCTATCATGCATTTTGCTTTAGAGTCAGCACATTCCAAGCAATCCTTTATAGCACTTGCTCTTCCAGGTCACTGTGATTGTATTTCTAAGTAGCATTTACAGTATCTGGTCCTCTGCAGCAAATACCTTGACTAACAATGGAGCTCCCTTCCTGCATCCTATGATTATGTGAAAGTTTTTCATCCACTTTATAAAGTTACTTTTTTAATTTCCTGTGGTTCTTATGGAGATGCAATTAAATAACCAGAATAGTTTTTAAATGCCTTTTAAGACTAGGCTCAAATACTGATTTATTAAAGGTTATTATCAATGCAGAAATCTGTGATAGAACACACCACATTCTCTTTTTTAAAGTAAATATCGTGCACTCGTTGACTTAGGATAAAATTTCATATACTGCAGAAAGGACACAAGAACTGACTGCTGGGAAAAGGAGGAAAAGGTGGCTCGTGATTGCTCTTTCCACTTCCCTTTCACTGGCCTTACTGCTTGTCGGAACCTTTGCTCTGCTTATTTAGCTCGCAAAAATGGCAGAAAAATGTCCCATCAAAAAGGATGGGGTAGCTTCCTGCCATTTTGGGAAGTCAAAAAATGATCCTCACAGGAATCCAGCAAACATCAGAGCCAACACAGACAGCAGGAGGGTGCAGCTAATAGTCAGAAAAAGGAAGTACGGGAGAATGGAACAGTAAGCTTAGGATCCAGTCTTTCCAATGTCAAGGATCCAATATGCTTGGACCCATATTAAACAGTTCCTAAAATAAGAACATGAGTCTGTAATAGTCCCTTAAAAATAAATACTTGAGACACTGTCAGTCATCTCCAGATCAAAATGCACTGTATTGGCATTCTTTCTATATACTTATATGTACATTTTCAGCCTCTCTACCCAAGCCAAAACTTCATGTTTAACAAACTCGAAGAATTTATTACCTGTTACTACCAAAGGCTGGAGATTCAAGCAATGTGTGCCACGGTCCCTGTGGGTTATATACTGCAATACTCCACAAGTAGGTTCCAGGTTCAGATGCTGCCCCAGGCACAGTCATTTTATATAGACAAAAGCATAGGCACGAGGCCGGGAAGCCACAGGATGGTCAAAGCTCGGATGTGCCACGTGGTTCACCTGGTCCTGAGTGGAGACATAGCTACTGAAATGCAGCCGAGCGGCACAGTAGCGTTTATCTTAAAAACAATTCCACGCAACCCCTCTTTTCCTGGATAAATAGTCATGATTTTTATTTGAACTACACCACTTGTAATATTTCACAGAGCATTCCGCTTTCCGGGGATTCTGTTCTGTATCAGGTATTTTTGCTAGCTGATATTTTGTACCCATTAATATGAGCCAGTTCACTGGCTTGTGACGCATATTTCTGCTTAATTCAGAAACTTATGTTCGTTTTTATTTATTATCTAACACAAAATACAAATTTTTTTTTTCTGTGAATGCTTCAGAAACAAATCAACAGGTAAGAAGATTCAGAAATAACAAGGTGAATGGTAACCTAAGTCATTAAAGCAGTTACAGTAGCGCTTTATGTTTGAATGCAAACATATATCTTCTGTATGTTCCTCTGGACCAAACAGCTATATTTGGTAGTTTTTCTAGTATAGTGCACACAAGAGCACTGTCATTAATTACACAGACTGCACAGTGAGTTCGTGCTAAAATTGATGGAATTTGCACCTGTGGCTTGGCAGAGCATTTGTGGAAATGCTATTGAAAATGCACCAATAATGCCTCAGATGCTGTTAATTTACCCTACAGGAAGCATGTTTCCCTCTGTTGTTCTGGGAGTGCCTTGGTAGGTACAGCAGCAGTAATTTCTAATGCATCCTGAAATACAATTGATCGTGCAGCAGACTGTGAAATCATGTTTTATTGCTACAGGGCCAGGTTCCACCAAGCCTTTAGGCAAGGACGTGGTGCAGGAAAGACTATAAAGCCTGTAAAAGGTCAGGCAAAATAGCAAACACTGGTGCAGAGTGCAAGATTATTTTTTGTTGTTGTTGCTCTGTTCGCCACTCTGCCCTACTCCACAAGAGCCAAGGAGGCATCCAAGGTCAATGACTCAAGTATTTTTTGCCACCACCAATGCCCTAACCAACCTCTCTCCAAAGATGCACAGTACAGCCATCAGCTGCAATACTTGACAATAAATTAGTAATTCTGGAGAGAAAACAAATCGTGCTCCCTGAAGCCCTGCTGCTTGCACTGCTCTATAACGCAGCCAGCAATACCTGTTTTCTTTGTTCCTGATGTGCATGTTATGCTCCATTAGAAAAGAATGAAAGGCTCAGGAAAGACTTCTCCTGGGAAGGAATTATTTTCCCCTCCCTGCACTGGCTCCTTCCTGACCCTTTCCCCTTTTCTTTACCCTTTGTCATGTTCCGAAGGAGAGAAGGAAAAATCAGGTAGGTGAGAAAAAGCAGGTAGTATAGACTTTGGGGAAGAGCAGGGAACCAGGCTTTCCCATCCGTACCAAGGCATTTCCTGGACACATGAGGGAACTGGGCAGGTTGCTGCAACTCGGTCACTAAATTGACTTAAAATTAAACCTGGAAGCAAGAAGCCCCCTGGAAGAATACAGCAGGCAGTAGCAGAGTTGTGTATGAACCCTGCATTTTGTACTGTCTGGTCACTTGGGATTTTCACTTTTTAAAGTTCAACAAGTTTAGATTATCTTCTAATAAGACCTTGTTCCCTGTGTTTAAAAGACACTTTGGCAGAGCTCATGGTAAGTTCTTGGCCAATTCACCTCAAAACATTGGTCAGATTAGGGGCCAGCCTCACTTTCTACTGACCATACCGAAGTGGCATCACCTTCCCTTAATTAATAGCCTTTTGCAGTGACATTACGGGAGGTACATGATGGGGTATTATTTCAGAAGTGTCCAAATCCCAATAATGTTGCTGAAAGTAAGCACAGATAAATGAGGTATGCTCGCTTACAATTCAGGCAGTGTAATGGTTGTTACCAAACGTGGCTTTATCCACTGTTACTGAGGGTCTGTGCAACACAAAAGTGTTTGCTCAAGGAAATGGGGATGAGCCTCCTGTAGTAAGAGCTGGTTGCAGTGGGAGTTCTGAAATAAAGTATCCCATGAGCTTATAAGACACCAAGGCTCTGTGAAAATTATCATCAAGGTAGCATCTTTGTTAGAGGAAGCTGCAAACAGAACGAACTCAGTTTGGTTTCATGTTGCTCATTTATGCTTTGCTGATTAATATGCAGGTTCCTCAAATAAAAGTAGTTTCTTTCAGAGGGTAGAAGAGTATGGACTTTGTTTCAGAATTTTTATTTTTTAAATACTCTTGGGAAATATATCTGGGTAGTAAACTCATATTTTGCCAGTAGGTTCTGTAATTGCTATCTTTGATTATTAGCAGATCAGTAAGTTTGGACCAAAAAGTATTATCTATTGATTATTTTTTTTTTGAGGGACTGAATGAAAAGTAGTGCAGAATATACTGGGAGGTTTTGTGGCTTCAACACACCAAAAATTAAGAAGCCACAATCTCTTTTGGCAACCTGCTGTCAGGCTACTCCTCACTCTATATGCACATCAGCAGTACAGCAGGCTACAGAAATCAGGTGTCCTAGAGTTTAACAGAAAAATGCTCTCTGACCCTTTGTACAGCATACATCTAGAATATCAATCTCACCTCTGATCAGCAAGTCACAGAGACCTGAGGAAAAGTGCAACTCACAGTGACAAACTTCAGAATTGATTTTGCAGAAGCAAAGCTCCTGAGCTACCTGGTGGCTACTGTTAATCAGCCCAAGTGGAAGATTTTTCCTTTGATGGTTTATGAAAATACAGAAATCTCTTATCAGTTATCCTTACAGTTTTCTTTTGCTTCCTTAATCTTTGGTATATGCTGTCAAGAAAATGTGACAGTACATAGATAATTGCTTCGGGAGCTATGAAGAATTTACTTGCTTTGATACTACATACAGGTTACAGATGGATAACACTCTAAGACTAGCATCTTCCAAGATATTTCTGATAGGCAGTATGGGAACAACTTCACTCTTGTGACTGAATAGGATTAATTTCTGTAGGCAGTGGTTCCTTGCATTAGCAAAGGGTTTCAAGTAGATTAAAAAAAAAAAAAAAACTATACCTATTAGAGAGGGAGAAAAATGCTGGGTTTAATTTTGAATATTTTACTGTTCTCCTTGGCATATGTGTGGTTTGCCATCTGGAGCTTCTGCTGTGTTGTGCTGTTGCCTCAATGGATCAGAGATCTTCTTAATTGTTAAATATAATGTAAATTACTTGAATCCCTTTAGCTTTCATCTAGGTTCTGGAGATACTAGGGAAGGCAAAACTTGTATTTTAAACTTTTATGGTCTCTTTTGTATTCAGTAATGTAAGTGGAAAACAAACGTAAAGAGGAAATTCGCAGCAGAAGCAGAGTTTTTCTTTGCAAATACAGTTTTATAAAGGTGAAAGAAAAAATACATTAAACAAAAGTTGAAAGCTTCTGCTCATAAACAGAGATCAAGTGCTAATCTTATGTCCTAATTCTTTGTTTTCTTCATTTGGGCTGAACCTTCCCATCTCTCAAAAAGCAGAGGATGAACAGTTCAGAAAGCAACAGGGATCCAGTTGATGCTTCAGAGATGGTCAAAAAATAGTGATTATATCCCCCAGGATATCTTTTGTTAGGCAGGACCACTGCCTCTGAAGTGCAGAACTAAAGCAAACAGCATGGAAGAGCATTGGTTCCTCTCCAGAGATTGTAGAGGGGTTTCTATGGATAATCAAAAAAAAAGAGGAGGAGGTCTGGCTATTCAGATTTTCCATTAAGGCAGAATTTAATTCCTGATTTTTGTTGTAGATAGTGGAACAGATCTTTCCCTCAAAGTATTTTTGTAAGGATAGTAGAAGTATAAGCAGTTGGAAATTTATAATAATCTTCTGTTTGATTTTTTTTTCAGTGTATCAAGACTTATTTTTGTGCGACACCTCGGCGGTGTTTTAGCAGTCGCTAACATCAGGGGCGGTGGTGAATATGGAGAGACCTGGCACAAAGGTAAATCAGTCCCAAGCACAGGAACAAAACTACAGGCAGTAAAGCTGGAAACAACTTTTTCTTTTGTGCTCCTTTCTATGTACACTCATTTGCTTTGTGTTTGCTTCCATGTCTCATTTTGCTTTGTATTTATTCAAGTAGTAAAGTCCTTTTTCCCTTGTGTATAATATTTAATCTGCAGCTCATCCAGTATTATGAGAGTTACAGTTAGATTGCTTCAGTTTCAGTTTTGGGGCCTACTTTAAAAGTCCAGTTCTGCACAAATACAATATTTTCCAAGAATATTACTGCATTTTTTTTAAAACAAGATCAATTTCCCAGACTTTCAGGATTTAAAAATGTTCCTGTTTATCTTCAGTGATCTTCCAAAAATGTCTCGGCATTGCAGGAGCCCTGTGCTGCTTTCACATACCTCTTTTATTAATTGTGAGTGCACATATGGCAGAATCAATCAATGCCCACATATTTGTAACACCCAGTTTGTCATCAGAGCTTTGTCAGGTTTAAATGTGATATCTAAACTACATCCAGACCTTGCCCTATGTTAAGATCTTTATTTACATGGGCTATAGATCCTAAATCTAGTCCTCTGCTTTTGAGAGCTGACCCCACAATTCTAGATCCCCAGAAGGCATCGCCCTTGCCTGCTTTGACTCTCACAGTATTGCACAAAAATTGCTGTGTCATCCACTCCACGTGACTATAGGAGGGCCAGCTTTCTGTACGCAAACGTTTAAGCATCTCAGCCATTTTTAAGCTGACTGGCTAGTGCTGCAAGAAAACTCCCTACAAAACCTTGTCCACATCTTTTTGTCCTTTCACAATATTCCGTGCTAAATTTCTCTCTAGTCTTTCTTTTCTGGTCCTTGTTCTGATTCTTTTATTGCCTATGTTGCCTTGTCTTACTGCTGACAATTTTTGCATGCCTTTACCAAAGCAAAAAGCTGGAGAGTGTCACACTCGGCTCAGGAACACATCCACCGTTATTTAATGACAGTGATTTACTCGCATGTCCAGAGCCTGGTGGCTCTGTTGCCGGAGAAGTTGTCAGTTGAGTGAATGTGCCATATCAGAAGTGGTCATGATAACAGCAATTTACCATAGGAGTAATCCATAATAACTGTTTATTAAAGAAAACGGGATTCCCAGATCATTACAACTTGGTATTTCCATATCATCTGCTCTAACTCTTTTGTCTGGGTCATTTCCTCACAATTGAGTTAAAGATCTAATGGTTTCATAAATAGAAGCCACATATGCTCACAGATGCAGAAGGTTATTGCTAAAGGCCTTATCCTTGCATCCTTCATTAATTTTAATTTGTCCATTGGTTTGTAATAAGTTTTAATAAAATTTATCTTAATATGATAATGCTTCTTTAGTTTACCTATTTCCTGTTTATTTTTAACCTGAGTCTTTTAGTGCAGTTATGTAATTATTTATCTATCTGTTCTTTGTTAATTCCAGAAGCAAATACAGAAGTCTGTTTACTTAGAATTGCAACTTAATGATATAGATAGGATTCTGACCTTACCCCAGACTGGAACTTTGAGCAAAGAGTAGGATTTCTTTCCAGATTTATTTTCTCTTGTTTTTCACTTCTCTTCAGTTCTTCACTTCAGTTTTTATCCTTTGCTGCTACACTGTTGAAGGTGTTTTAATTCTCCCAACCTGTCTGTCTTCAGTGGTCTTTTTTAACGAGAGAATTATGCATATTGATTTAAAAAAAAAAAAAAAAAGAGTTCACTGTTGCTCCCAGTCCTGCAAGGAGATATGTACAACTAAAGGTTGGAATCATCTAACTTTAGCAACCTAAACATGAAGCATCCTGTATAAGCTGGGCGTTTACATTCACTGAATGGACAGTGGAGATAGAGACACCTCTGGATGTCTGGATACCTCTTATTTTAGGATGGAAGTAGTTATCCTGGGTGTACCTGGAGTGAGAGCCTAGGGAATCAGCTTGGACTAAAGACCCAGCTTCTAAACAAAGTTAAAGGGAGTTCCTCTTCCCCCAGATGTCTGGAGATGTCTGGGGGACATACGCACTGAACTGGACTGCAATTTCTTCTACAGGAACACTAGGATTTTCTTCATATTTCCCATTTCTTGTTAGCATTTAGCTGCATTGAGAAATACCAGCCATACCAGGTCTATGGCAGAATGTATAACCTTTGAGGAGAAGCTGTTTTTACAATCTCTTGCCAAACAGGCCTCTGAAGAAGATGGTTAGCGATACTGTGAGATTTGGTCAACTGAATGCTCTAGATAGATGTTGTTCTCCTCAAATAGTAGAAGGATTTTAGGGAAAGACCATCAATCATGGAATCATAGAATGCTTAAGGTTGGAAGGGACCTCTAGAGATCATCTAGTCCAGCCCCCCTGCACATGCAGGGTCACCTACAGCATGTGGCTCAGGACTGCGTCCAAGCGGGTTTGGAAGATCTCCAGAGAAGGAGCCTGCACAGCCTCTCTGGGCAGCCTGTTCCAGTGCTCTGTCACCCTCACTGTCAAGAAATTTTTCCTAAAGTTCCTGTGGAACTTTTGGTGCTTCAGCTTGTGGCCATTTCCTCTAGTCCTGTCAGCGGCCACCACTGAAAAGAGGACAACCCCATCCTCCTCACTGCCTCCCTTGAGGTCCTTATAGACACTGACCAGGTCTCTTCTCAGCCTTCTCTTCTCCAGGCTGAACAGGCCCAGCTCTCTCAGCCTTTCCTCATAGGGCAGATGTTCCAGGCCCCTGATCATCCTCATAATCTTTTCTCTTTCCTATCCTACCCTGCAAGAATTTGTGTCTTGAGGCCTAGAAATCTTATTTTTTATGTCATCTAAACCTGCATTTTCCAGCATGATTTGTTTTCCCTTGCATATGATTGTGTTTGGACTTCATTTAACAGGATTGCACCCTTTTTAGCTTAACATTTTCATACTGGTAGTTTGTTCGTAGCATTTCAAAATGAGATGTGACTCTAAAGTCCTTTTATTGGCAATAGCTATATATCACCCAATTTGGGAACAAATAATAGAAAAATGGAAAATTACCCACTCATTCTGTTTCCAGGAAATTGTAAGCACTTGTTTTATACAGAAGGAAATTCAAAGCTTTCTTGTTTTAAGAAACTATAACTGAATTTAATGTTGTTAAAGTCCCATTAGATCAAGCCTTCAGTGGAGTGCCTATGGTTATTTTGTATATATTTCACAATACAAAGCTTTTAGCTGAAATTTTACTGCTTTTTAACAATATCTGGAAATTCAGTCTACAGTATAGGTATGTATTCAGTTTGTGAAAGCATTAGAGCTATCCACAGAACCATCCTAAGACTTTCTGTGTTGAAAGAGTCTCATTTTCGCTCTCTTTCTCAGCTGCATCAGTTATTAAAATGTTCTTGAATTTGGATTTGTTCCCAGGTATTTCTGTACACAGGTCTTATGGTCTCAAATGGATTTTATTGACTCAATGGATTTGTTTTATTTGTGTACTAGGTGGTATCCTGGCCAACAAACAGAATTGCTTTGATGACTTCCAGTGCGCTGCCAAGTACCTTATCAAAGAGGGCTACACATCTCCAAAGAAGCTGACTATTAATGGAGGCTCCAATGGGGGCCTTTTAGTGGGTAAGAATTTCATGAAGATTTCCTGGGTTTGTTGCTGGGCTTTTATCAAACTAACTAGGCAAAAGATGTATGAGATCCTCTTTCAAAAAGTTGCCAGAACGTCATTGCCTTAATATAAACCAAATGCTATATAAAATTTTGATTCATATGCTGTTTGCATTGGGCACTGACATACTGCATCTCTAGCAGGTGCTGTCTGTTAAAACCTTGTTTATAATTACTATCCTGATTTGTGTGCTAAAACTAACCCTATGTTAGAGTTGCACAGTAGTTAAGAGTGCTTAAGAAGAATTTGTTTTTACTTTTTCTTCCTTACAGCTACCAAAAAAAAAAAAATCAGAAATGTTTTATATTGCACTAGGAGGCATTGTATGGCCTGTCTTGTGAACTAGAGCCCCCTGTGCTGGAGTCCTTCCTTAGAGGTCCTCATTCAGTCTTTCTGTAGTTAAGCCTTCTCATTCATAGAAGGAAAATGAACACATGATAATTCAGCATTTAAGGCCTTTGTACAGGGATAAGTAATAATTTGACTCTGATTTCATTTATAGAGTTAAAACATGACTACAGCTAAAACAATGAATGTGTCTGGTGAGAAATGCAAAAAAAGTAAGTGCAGCTATTTGAGAAAGCCAGGAGCTTTGTTATATTGTCACAGATGCATTTTTATTCACATAACATTCACTGATCTGGTCCTAAATTCAGGGAGAACAATAGCCTCCTCTTAAACAAAAAAGCTTGTCACAAAAAGGGTCTTATAGTCTAACCAGTATTTAAAGAGCAACAAAATTTCTCTCTGATTGAATCCCGCTATCTGAAGGTAGTGTAAGAAAAGGAGGGATGGTGGAGTTAATTCAGTCTAGAAAGGATAGGGAAGCATAATGAATAATATTCAGGTTTGTTTGGATTTATTTAAAGAATATGATAAGCATGTGACAGTATGGTGGAGTCAAGCTAATGAAGTGAGATGAAGAAAAGCATATTTAAAGTTTACAAATCACAGATTTATAGAAAATGAGTAGATTACTAGTATCACCTGTGGATCTGTTTTTTTAATACTTTAATTATCTGCAGACTACTGGCCTTTTTTTGCCTGAGCCAGCTTGGAAGTTCTTACAATCCTATTTAAAGAAAGCATCTGTTTTTAAAGATAGTATCTTAGAGTACATATTTTTTTTTTTTTCTTTCTGCATAAGTACTTCTCAGATGCAAATGGTGAGAGGATTTTGTAAATAAGTGCACAAATAGAAATGGATGAACATATACGAGGTTAAAGGGTCTGCACATCACTGTGAGTGCAAGCATGGAACAAAGCTATTCTATGTCAGCTAATCTAGTCCACTTGAAAATTCAGTTAAACTTTTGAAAAGAGTTTTTTATACTTACCTGGACTTTAGTTTCAATCAGGAGATTTATCCTGCCCAAGCTCAATCATCAAAACCCCTTGTGTCTGCCTGAATGAGTCAGCTGGCTCCTTAGGGTAAGGGAAGGCGAGTGGCGTTTGCACACAGCAGCTCATTCCAGTACGAAGCAGGTGTAATGAAGCTGGACCTCACTGCTGTGAAAGATCTGTTGTGAGAAACCCTCCCTTGCAGTTGCAGATGGGCTGCAATCCAAGCGGGTGTCCTCATGCTTCGTGAGCTGCATAAGGGGTTTCCTTGCCTGGGTAAAACTAAGGGGCTATTGGAAATGTTTATAAGCAGTTTTTCTTCAAAGCAGAACTAAATTCTCCAGAGTGAATAGCTGCTCATATAGAGTATTACTGATGCTTCAGAGGTAATGATTCGGTGCCAGATTTCCTTACTCCACACTTACTGAAGAAAAACCTGACAAGGAAGAGTGTTGTCATTCTTCCAAAATACTGTTTCCTTTTAGTCTAATTAACAGGAGGTGGCTCTGAGGAGTGCAGAGCTCTGACCTCCGGGCTCATTCAGCTGCAAAACAAGACCTCCTTGTCCTGTGGAGGGGGAGCCCGTGGTAGGGCAGCACAGCCGTGAGGTGAAAGCCTCCTTCATGCAAATAAAATGTTTGACGTCTTGTGTTTGCTTAGGCAGACATTTCTGAGGTTTTGTAATTTTATCTTTGTACTGTTTTTTTAAAAGAAACTCAAAATCTGTGTAGTGGGTAGAACTCATGATGAAAATGTTCTACCAAGTTGCAGTTTATTAATGTATATAGTTAAGTATTATGGTTAAAGAGATGCCATGAGAACTAGTGAGTGTCTCCACTTCTTACTGAAGAAACTATTCAGAGAATTAGACACAGCAATTCTTGTTATAATCCAGAGCAACACACAGTCCAAGTCTTGAATATACACTCTATAATAAAGAATACTAAAATTTAGTATTACGATAGTTGCTTCAGCTCCTTTGCCCTACTAGAATAATGTTTATGTTAAGAAAGAAAATAACATAAAAAGGAGGGATCTAATCAAAAGGTTCAATTAAAAGGACACTGTGGTTTTTTAGGTGGCAACTATTGAAGTCCCCATATTCCTTTGGAAGATGACTCAGAAAGAGCCCAGGAAAAATCAGCATAATTGTGTAGCAGAGATGAACAAACATAAAACATCCTTCAAAAAACAGAAGGCACAATCAAGTGAAGAAATAGGGCACAGCATTAAGCTCTGGGCGGACTAACAGACCGCAGAAGATTGATGTGCAAATTGCTAGCAGTATAAAGATGAGCAATAAAAACTTTTTGTGGACATCAGAAGCAGGAAGCTGGCCAGAGAACCTGTGGGTCTTATAGATTAGTGAGGTGTAAAAGGAGCACTAAAGAAAGATAACGGCAGCGCAGAATGACTAAATGGTTTGTGTGTATTGATGTTCCCTCCTGAGTAGCTTGGGGAGTTCCCTGCACCAGAGTCTCTCCCTATGGGGAGTGCTCTGAAGAGCTGACTCAAGCTCAAGCATCAGCTGAAGAGGGAATAGATCAATCAAATGAAAAGTACTGGCTTGCCAGGACCAGCTGGTGCACAGACGAGAACCTAAATTAACTCCAAGAGGAAATTGCTGGCTCCTAAGCTGAGGAACAGAAGGGGGCAATTGCTGTGCCAATGTCTAAAGTGGCTCACGGTGACCCACAAAGTGCAGATGGGTAAATCTGACTTCTGCAATGGACAGACCAGTTGAAACCAATAATAGCTGACATATATAAGAAAGAAACTTGCAGACTGATGTTGAGGCTTGCAAATCTATTAGAAATATTTGAAGGACTCAGAGTATAATGCTTATAACAGTGATCTAGTTGAGGAATTTTTCTTGGATTTCTGAAAGATTTTTGACAAAGTCCCTCACACAAAACTGTGAGGAAAAGTTATTTTCAAGCTGGAAGGAAGCTCCCATTATACCTACATCCCGATTAGTAGGAAGGAAAGAGTGGGAATAAATTACCCATTTTCACAATGGAGAAGATTGGGGAATCAGAAGCATAGAAAATTTGGAAAAGAGTTTACCAAGGTATGAATGAATAGCAGTGGCCTTTGAATTGAGGAAGAGATTCTGGAATGCACTGTGGAAGTTATATAAAGTCTCAGTGCTTATTCAGGCACCAAAGATTGAATACTAAATACGATGAGGAAAAATTAATTACCAAAAGAAAACAATACATTTAAACCTTAATTTAAATCCTGCCAGTAGCCACCTTCTAAATTGAACACTGAGCTAGATAGCTAGATGGGCAAATCAGGTTGTTTTTATAATGTGAGGCAAGTGCTACACTTAAAGCAATTATCCCCTTTTTCAGACCTCTTTCACTAGAAAAGATATGAAAAAACAGGGAAAGGTTTTCATTTGGATTTGCATAGTAATTATAGAAGAAAACTTTCATCTACAAGTGATGAGAGTTTTTGCTCCTTAATGCCCTTTTCTTTGTTGATGCTAGTATTAGAAGTTTAGCAAATAAACAGCTTAGAAAGCATCAATTCCATAGTCAAAAAGCTCATGTACATAGTAGACTTTTTTTAAAGTGTATATCTCTCTTAAACCCAATTTGCCTAGTTTGGAAGATGGTTTTCAAAGTGCTGTGTGTTTGGTGCTTAGAGATCAGCGAAATAACTTACATTATTTTAAAAATGCCATCTTCGGGAGTTATCTTCTTGTGTATTTGCTTTCAGTTTTGCTTCAAAGTCTGCTTGACTTCATATTCATTGCAAATCTTCTCTTAAGTGCAATTGGTTTTGTAGCAGATTATACTTTTTTTTTTTTTGCTTCAGACATTATATGGGAATCATATTTCTTAGCACATTATTTTAACTTGACAATTTTACACATTTTGGGAAAAAAAATGAACAAAAAGTTTATTAAAAAAAAAGAACAGCCTTACGCTTTTTGGTGTGGGCTTGTTGGCAGCAGACCTTTGAGCACCGAGCGTCTTTCTTTCCAGCGTGGTACTAACAGAGCTGTTTCCCCTTTGAAGCTGCGTGCGCGAACCAGCGCCCGGACCTGTTTGGCTGCGCCATCGCCCAGGTGGGAGTGCTGGACATGCTCAAGTTCCACAAGTACACCATCGGCCACGCCTGGACCACCGACTACGGCTGCTCCGACTGCAAGGAGCAGTTCGAATGGCTGTGCAAGTAGGTGCCTCTCGGCGTGCGCCTGCTTGTGAAAACGCGGGGCCTGCTCAGTAGGTTTAAGTTGTCATAATCAAGAGCGAGTCCAAGAATTACTTCATCCTTCCTCACCCTGGGTTTGGGGGAGTTCAGAATTACAAGTCAGTTTTGCACAAAACAGTGTCTTCAAAAGCCCATTGACTCATCTGGTCATATTTTCAGAGACTATTTTCTACTAACAGCTTTAACAACTCGTGAGATTTTCTTTTTCTGAATTATGACTCCTTTTTTTTGGAGGCTGTCAAAACAGAATATTCTGCAGTGAACCACTACACAGATCGTATTTTTTACAATGGGGGAGAGATGATCACCACTGTGAATTACACAATGTGGATGGGATTTATTTATGTGAATTGAATGGGAGTAGACCACAAGAGAATACTAATTCAGTTCTTAACTTCTTGCTGAGATGCCTGGAAATATCCTTTGAAAAAAGAAAGACAAAAAAAAGGAGAGAGAGAAAGAGCTGTGTGAGAACAAAAATGGAAAACATATACTAGATAAGGTTAATAATGAGTGTGTTAGAATAAGTGCCATCATTTCAAAAAAAAATGCTGGCACCTCATCTCATATTACTGCTTTTGTTATTAGTGTTTTTATTCTTTAATGAAGATTGATATTACGGGAGAATGCCTCAAACATGCTAAACAATTTAGCTGGTTTAAAATACAGTAGAGTATTTAGATACTAAAAACTAGATGTTCTACAACTGCAGTGAGATCAAACATGATTTAAAGCCGTTATATTTAAAAAAAAACACAATGTCAGATGCAAATGATCAACTAGGCCATTGTAATGAGGTTGCTTCTAGACCTCCATTTGTCCAATTTAAGTTTTCAGTGGAAATCCCATTTTTGTAAATAAATTTAATGTGCTGCAAATTTTATATTTCATACTCTGTTAATGACTTTCAAAAAAAAAAAGATCCAAATGGTCTTGTTGATTTTGGCAGTGAAATTTGCCTGCCCATGTGCAACTTCCGATGTTCTGAAGAGGCAAAGTAGAAGTAAAGTTTGAAATTTATTCTGTGATTAGAAAAAATATCCTGTAGAAGGGAGTCACTTTATACCTACTTCTACACATGCTTACTGTAGGTCTCACGAAATCTTAATGTGAAATTTAAAAAACTTTTATGGCATTACCTGAATTATTTTTTTTTTAATATTGAGAAGTTTAAGCTGCTTTGCTTCTTGTTCAGCAACTGGCAATTTCTTGTCAAATGTGGCAAGATATTATATAATATTGCTTGGATGCTGCCATTACAAATATCCTAAAAATAGAGTGCTCCATACTTACCATTATTTAACTGTTTTCAAAACAAATCATACCTCTACAAATTCACTCTTTAGATGAAAATAGGGATGTTAGAAAGCTATTAGACAAAATATTCAAGTATTTTCACATGTTCATAAATATAATTTGGACTTCCTTAATGGACACTCTTCCAAATATGAAATTAAATTAAAAAATAAGGCAAAATTACTTCCTGTATTTCCTGTCACAAGATAGGAAAAAAAAAAAGTGTCCTACTCTTGATTTAAGGAATGCAGCGTTTTTGGGTGTTGCTTTGCCTGAGGAATAGGCAATAGGAAATTGTTAGATAGAATTCTTTATGAATTACATTATTTCAAATAAGGTCTCAGTGTAATAATATATTTGGTTTGAGATACATAGATACATCTTTTATGTTAAGTTACTTCAGCGAAGGGATGTATTTTTTTCTGCAAGGAAAGCAGGTTTTCTAGTTAGGCCATTTATTGTTAAGAAATATGAATCAAAGTCATCCACTGAAGGCAAGAAACTTACATAATAAGTAAGTTTATTAAGTAATACTTAATTATGTAATAATTACATACTAAGTAATCTCCTCGCTCTTTCCTACATGGTATTTCCTCAGGATAGATCTATGTTCAAAAAGAGTCCGAAGACTACAGGGGCTTGTACACGTGCACCTTGCTATTGGAGACTCTTTCCAAATGTTTATGCAAAGAAGCCATCCGAATGCAATAGCCATAGGAGCGAGGGACGTGTGGGGGTGTGCTGGGAAAATGAGTGATTTCCCTGTTACCAGCAGGGTAATCCTGCCATGAACTTCACAGCTTCTGCTTTAGGTTTCCCTGCTGTCTGTTGGTGCTAGCACAGCTATTGGTATCGCTGTGTGGTGCCTGCATGGGCCTCTCCAAAATTAAGGAAATGTGCTTGCATCACATCTGAGAGCCAGAGGGCTGTAGCCACTGTCACACATTGGTAGCCAGCAGTGCAAAAACTGATTTTTGCGACTGAGAATTGTGATATTGTTAGTGCTCTCAGATGCCACTGTAATGATTTCAGTATGAGATGTCCGACTGTCCTTGTGGCTGGACCTTGGGGAAGGAAATATGTGAATTTTTGTGTGTCCTTCCCAGGTACTCTCCGCTTCACAATATCAAGCTACCAGAAGAAGACGGCATCCAGTATCCCTCTACACTGCTGCTCACAGCAGACCACGATGACCGCGTGGTCCCTCTGCATTCCCTGAAGTTTATTGCCACGCTGCAGTATGTGGTGGGCCGAAGCCGTAAACAAACCAATCCACTTCTCATCCATGTTGACACCAAGGCTGGGCACGGAGCAGGAAAGCCAACTGCTAAAGTTATAGAAGAGGTGTCAGATATGTTTGCGTTTGTAGCAAGATGCCTAAACCTTGATTGGATTGAATAGGCAAAATGTTTATTACAGTCTCTTAGAGAAAACAAGGGCTTTAACACCATTAAAGACCAACCAGACTACTACTTGGTGTAGTACTTACATTTAAGAACTGCAGTTCAATATTTTATTGATTCAACCTGCTATGGAGTTTTGATCTCTGTGCTTCCCTCTTTTTAGCATTTCTTTGCATTTCTTTTCTACTGTGTTCCAACGTACCTTTTAAAAAGCATGTTCAAATAAATAGGTGAGCTACTGTCAGTGCTGTTGTGAACATCTAGTTTCCAGAGGTTAGTGCTAGTTGGGCTTATTTCCTGTAAGCAATTTTAATGTATTTTGCACCTATAAGCATATCCAGATCATCTGTAATTAAATGTAAGTACTGTCCCCATACTTTGAGCATACTTTATTTACACAGCAATTATTTAAGAATGTAAATTGAAAAGGTTCACAGATAACCATGAAATACTGAAGAGCAGGCAGTCCAAGTAATTAGGTGAAATATTTTCAAAAAGCCTAGATTTCATGTTGTTCGTGACACTATATTACAGTCTGTACGGTCCCTAAGCTGTTTTTTCTCTCCGAAGAGGATTGCAAGTGTCACTAATTTCCTCTTCCCTCATTTATTTCTGCACAAAATAGAAAATCAGAGGTAAAAAAAAGCTTGGAAAAATTCTTAGAATCTAACTGTAATCTTTGTGAAATCACACAGATACTCTCAAGTGTTGCCTGTCTGCTGTTACCTCTTTAGCTGTTTCTCAAGAGCAGACCAAACACAGATTTAAAAAAAAACAAACAAAAAAAACAACGGTACAGATTGTTCAAATTTAGATTCTCCTGGTGCTTTTGAAGACTGTTCTCTTAATAAGCCCAAATTTGAGTATATATATATATATATATAAAGGTAGTTCTGGCTGCAGAACACCAAGAGCACATAGTCTGTAGTGTGATTTGACAGACACTTGGGATTTGAGCTGCTATTCCACATCTTTCTCATCTAGGCTGTAAAGTATTAAGTAGACGTGGATATTTGCTTGTACGCTCTCTAACCTCCAGTGCAGTGCTGCAATTAGCGTTTGATCTTGCAAAGCAAAAAAAGGTATTCCACCAATTACTATTAGTCCTGTTGCCTCTCCAGAAAACGCTGCTGTTTCCCAGCTTTCAGTAACCTATTAGTGTACATTTCCAGACTCATGGTTGTCATATTCAGTCTCTACCATACTTCAACTCTGAGCTCAGAGTTTTATGTCTAAGCAAGCTGTATCCCAGCCTGGGAAGAGGAGCAGGTGGTGTCTGAGAGAGGAGCAGGCTGCTGTTGACTCATTCCAGGGTCACGTTATGTGTCTGGGGCCTCTGCTGGTTCCCTGAATGGATCCGCCTTGCAATGTATGATTTGATTTCAGAAGAGAAACAAGGATTTCTGCTTTCATATGAAATCAGAGGATGCCATACCTAAACCCTAGCCGTGGCCTGGGGTGGGCTTATATTCCATTATGGTTTCTTTCAGGCATTACAGTTTTGGGAGGGTATTTTATGGAATGATATACTCTATCACAGCATTGAATTTGACATTCAGACTAGTGAGTTGAGACGAGGAAGGTTTTCTTCCCTCCAGGCTGTGAAAAGGGGTTCAGGTTCAGTCTCTGTTCCCCCCTTAGTTCAAGGGCTGTGAGCTGTTTCCCAGGACACCTGGGAAGTTTCAGCAGTGGCTGTGCAGTGGCAGAAACCCAGCACACAAACTGTCTTTGCTTGTAGTATCTCACGGTTGCCTCATCGGGCCTTTTTTGAAGGTTGTCCTATCACTAGAGGGCAGGAATAGGAGCTTTGCAGGTCAGCGTGTGTGGAGGACCCCTCTTTGGACGCTAGTGACGAGGCACGTGCTGTGTGCCTGCCTTGCGGTGCAGAGGCTGGGACACAGCCACCTCTTTGTCCCTAAAAATGCTTTTTTGCTTCTCTCCAGCCGCTCAAGCGCCATGCTTCTGCCACAGGGTAAAAATAATTCACCTTTTTACTGATGCTTTCTGCTGAGCTGAGCTCCCTGGATAACTCAGTACCGGTCGGATGACCAGTAGTGTGAGGAGTTTGAAAATATCTCTGCTGAAGTGGCATCCAGAAGCAGTGAAGGTGAGCGAGTCTGCTGGAGACGCTACTCGCAAAATCAGAACGAGTGCAAGAGTAGAAAGCTGATGTCTCAACGAGAAAGGCATTTTGCTTCCGTAACAAATCCTGATTTTTACTTTTTAATGGCTCTTCATCAGGTACGCCAAGTAGGGGATTCAGGTGCCCCAAAATGGTGCTGTAGAGCTGTCCTGTTGCTGGAATTGCCTCTGTCAGGGTCACGGCTCTGAAGAGAATCCGTCATTAACTCGGAGCAAGTAATGCTCCTGTAATACAGTGTGATTTCAACTTGCAGGATTTGGATTAAATTTACTTGGAATGAAACCATTCCCGCTCCATAAAACCATAATGAAATCTCAGTTAATCCGATTTCAAGGTTAATTTCTTTTCTGTACAGTGGAAATGCTGTTTCATGGAGAGACTCTGTATTTTGTGCCTTTTATTTCCAGTGCATGAAGCAGAATTCACTAGGTTGGTACAGGGCAAGGTAACCTCCTCACAACTTTTTCAAAAAATCATGTTTCTTACAAAAATGGATGCCGATCTTTTGTGCCAAGACTAAAACCAGAAAAATCTCTAAAAGTCATATAGGAGGTTGATGTTATATGAATTGAAACCTGTTTTTAAGTGGAAATAAAAGAATAAATTTCTACATGTTGCCCACTTCTGATATTCTTCATAACTAACACACATCTTAGTCACCTTCACTGCTGTGAGAATATGTTGGCATCAGAATTTATTTATGCAAAGAAGGTCAAAAATATTTTAAAAGCATCTTCTTTTAGGGAATCTTCATATCCCTCACAGAAAAGAGATCCGAATTCCCGCATAACAGAGTTAATGTAATTTATGCTAGCTACCAAAAGAAAACCGTGACGTTAAATAGGTACTGCACCAAGAGCAGCTGGTCTCTGGACATACACGAATAAATATAAGAATGAATTTGGACAGATTTGGAGACACCTGTGTCTGGCACCTAGGACTTGCCCTGTTTTATCAGGATTTTCCTGACTTGTCTCTACTTTGCCATCTGTCTGGAGGGAGACAGAAACATGAGCTGCACTAATTTTGGGTTTGCTGCTGCAAGCAAC
The DNA here is from genome assembly GCA_013398735.1 of Nothocercus julius. Classification (NCBI taxonomy): domain Eukaryota; kingdom Metazoa; phylum Chordata; class Aves; order Tinamiformes; family Tinamidae; genus Nothocercus; species Nothocercus julius. The sequence continues at coordinate 11,864,783 of VZSV01000006.1, read as the reverse complement.
AGCTTTCCGACATCGATGTTGTCAGGTTGTTCGTTTATTTTTAGCCTGAGGTAGCCCCGCAGGATTGCAGAAGGATCTGCTCATAGTCTCTTCCCCACAGCCTCTCCTGTGAAGGGGGTTTTCCAAGCTGGATAGGATTTAGCAGGGAGAGCCAAGGGAGGGACTTGGAAGCCAAGCTAATAAACAGCCACCCACTTTTCTGCCAAGCGCTTCTACTTTGAAAGTCTGCAGTAGACGACTTCTGTGCAATTGCCTCTCCATGCAGGGATGTTGGATAGTCCATGCTCTTTGAACAGCCAGGTTTGACAGCTTTTTTTTCTCCCCTCCATATGTTATTTTAATTACTTCTGTATTGCGTGCCAAGGAAAGCAAATGTTCCTCTGAGCTTTTTTTTCCTTGCCCGTGTGGGAAGGGGAGGTGGGGCGTCCTTCCGTTTCTCCTGTCTCTTGAGATAACCGAGATACTTTTTATGTGGTACGTAGCTGTTTCTGAACGATCTCATGACTTTATTCATGGCAAAGAAATCCCAGTGATGGAGTCCCTCTTTAGAAGCTAGACTAGCACTAGCGTCGGCAGAAACACCCTGAAGCACAGGATTTTATTCTAGTAGTAACAGAGGGAAGGAACAAACTTTCTGTTCACTCCCTTGCTCACAGCAGGGTCAATTTAATGCCGAAACTCTCTGAGTGGCACGAGTCGATTTATGGCAGTTCTTGGCTAAAGCCTTCCAGTTTCCATAACAGATGCTGCGTGAGAGCTGGACTCTGGATCAGCATCTCTGCAGGTCTGATGTTTCTGGCTTGCCAGGCGCTGCTCGGAAGCCTCCCATTTGTGCACGTGCATTACTTCCCTGCGGATCAGGCCTTCTGTGTCTGGAAAGGAAGGAGGCATCCTTCCTCCCGAGCCCCTTGCAGCAGGAGCGCTTTGCATGCGATCTTAGCAAGCACCTTACCTGGATGTCTGCTAGTGCTAATGGAGGTTCTAAACTAGACATTTATATATAACCTCAGCAGTACCTTGTATGGATTCCAAAATCCTGTTTTGCTCTCATTCCCCCAGAAATGTAGAGCATGAAGTTTCCTGGTTTCAGGAGAAAAAAATACAGTGCCGGAAGCCCAAGATTTCTGCACGCAGGCTGTAGGCTGAGCTGCGTGACGTACTCAGCAGAGGCCCCTGAGCTCACCTGGGCTTTAGCTCTTAGCACCATCACTTCCGTGCTGCTTTTCTTTCCCTGTGAAGACCTGTACGTCACCTCTAACATCTTAAGAGACAAGCAGATGAACGTTAAGATACGTTGCATTTCATATATACACCAATAAATCCTTTCCTCTTTTGAGGCTCTTAAAGTGCAAGAAGACAGTAGTAACACTAAAAATCATGACTTGCTCTGAGCCCTAGCAGTCTTCAAACAAGGGTGAGCGTATTAAGTGTCAGAGGAGTTTACTCATTAGTTAAACACCAGTTAATACCATTTCCTTTCCAGAAGTTCTGATGAGACTGTTTAGCTGGTGGAAAGCTGCTGTCTGTGCTGCTTGGTGCGCTTAGGCGATGTCCTGGTGCGCAGCAAGGAGCGCGTCCTGACAGCAAGGACAGCGCGCCGTGATGGGCGCTGCGCCTGCCTTCCTGGGAAAGGAAGTGAGTAAAAGGTTCGGTTACTTCCCTTCAGAATCCTTTGGGATTGCGACAAGAGCAGGGGAGCGATACTCAGTGTTTGCTGTTTGTTTCAAATGAAGCAGTGTTTCTAAACAGAATGTGATATTTTCACAGGATTATGTTTTCAAAGAAATTTCTGCTGTAGCACAGCATGCTTTGAAAGGTAGGTAAGTGCCGATACCTATTCCAGCAGCTTGGACAAGTTGGTAAACACATTTAGCAATAGTCAGTATTGTTTGTGTAGATAATTAACGTGTTGCTGCTTTGCCCTGAAATTGGGTTTAGGTTTTAGTTTAAAGCTTCTCAGGAAGAAAGACCGAGCTTCAGCTCGCGTATGGATAACCTTGCATCCTGCCTTTCACCGGGCTGGCATGCATTTTGGGAAAGCTTTGCATTGCTGAAGATGAAGACACAAACATTCATGATTTGTGGGTGCCTCTAATTGCAGAGCTTGGGACCCTCTGTGACAGTACGTAAAGAGACCTGCCTTTTTTTTTTTTTTTTTGGAATTGGGGGAGCAGCTTTTCCTCATTAGAAGTGCCCAGAAGCCCTGAGGAAGCACAGATCCAAATCTGATCTAATGCCTGTCACTGGAAATTCACAAAACAAAAAGTTCTTGAAATTCCTTTTTTTCGTTTTCCCTCTTCCCCCAGGGTGCGCATCCTGCCGCGCTCGCTGGGAGCGCTTCGGCTGCCACGGACAGGCCGGGAAACGTCCTCCTCCTCGCGGGGCACGGCAGCCGCCGCTGAGCAGTTCGGGCCGCGGGCCGGTGCCCGCGCGGGCTGGGCCGCGGAGCTTCCCAAGCCCCGGCACTTGCCAGAGCAAGTAGATTGGGGGGGGAGGGCATCAAAGCTACAAAATCACTTCCAGCTAATGAATTAGAAAACACTTTTGAGGCCGTTTCATTGGCGCTGTTGGGCAGCATTTGCTATTTTCGATGCTCGTTGCCTTCGGTGAGGATTCAGCAGGCTGCTCTGGCAGCCGGGGACGGCCGCGCGGCGGCCGGGCATCCCTGGGGGCTGCTGGAGAACAGGCCTCCCGTCGCTTGGGATTAAAACCAAAGTGCCTTGATTCCTGCTTTACGTACCTAATTAGGTTCCTTTCCACGCTCTGCCCGAGCACAGGGCAAGGGTGGTCGGGTCCTGTTTGGTCCCTCAGAGCGGCTGTACCGTGGCATGGGGACACGAGACCTCTTGCAGCGTGACCTGTCAGGAGCACAGGGAGCAACCGCCAGCCAAGCAAGGCTGAGGGTGACATGCAGTGGCTAACCATGAACGTACCACATACCAACTATGTATCTTTACTTTCCCGTAGCGAAGCGACGAAGCAGGTCCAGGCCCTGGGGAGCGCGGTCAGGACCCAGGGGAGACAGGGCCAGAGACAGGGCTGGAGACAAACTGCCACAAATGCGAAGGCGTCTCATGTGCTGAGGCCTGATCGGAGTTGTATGGGCAGTTAGTAGGATTCAAATGTTCACAGGTACCTGCTGATACAGTGACAGGGCTATCCAGAGGTGTCCAGAAGGCTGCAGGACTTCAGACCCCCTTGTGCTCAGAGTTGCCAAGGGCTCATGTGGCTTCAGGCTTAACGTGCCACCTACTCCGAGCCCCTTTTGGGGATCTAGGTACACTCGACGTAACTGGCCCTTAAATCCCACATCAGAGTTAGCCTGGGGCATCTCCATTTGACTTAAAAATCTTTTGTGTGCCTTGCTGTCCAAACTCAGTCTACCCAGTCCAAATAACACAGTGCCTCACCTGGGCCTGGGAGAGGGGAGTTTGCATTTCAGGCTCTCCAAGCTGCCCATGCATAGTACATACACACAGATGTATACGTAATAAGGGAGCTAAAGGTTGTGCCTCGTAGTTCCTGACTTGTGCCTGACTTTACTGGATCCGGCCCATTATGAAAGGTTCTACAACTCTTTGGATAAACAAATCCCTGTTCCTCAGGATGGCTTTCAGGGCTGCGAACCTGGCCCAGGAGGGAGGAGCGCACTCGCCGCTGCCGCTGCGTTTATTGCTTCAATCACCGTCCAGTTCCTGCAGGGACTAGCCCGCGGGCTCGGGGAGGGCTGTGCTGCCGGTGCCAGCGCCACACGTGGGCCTGGGCTGCTGAGGACCGCGGGCTCCTAGGGAACCCAGGCAATGTATTTGAAGGCTGAAGTCTTGGAGGCATCCTGGTTTTCCTCAGCAAGGGCCCCAATGCTGAATTATAGCAACAGCATTCCTCTTCCTTTAAGTATAGGCTTCCCCTGCACTCAAAGCTTTTTTTTTTTTTTTTTATTAGCGTACCCATCTCATCTGTGGTTTATTTTTTCCGCTCCCCAGGATGACAACAGATGTCTAGAAAAGCTAAACGCTCTTATGCTCACGTCCTAGGAAGTCTGTGCGAGCTTGCTGGGAGATCGTGCCATCCTTATTTCCAGCAAAAAAAATGCTGGAAAAGGCCACTTGCCTGGAAGCCAACTTCCCAGGGTGCTGAGAGTCCAGGAAAGAGGCAAGAAAGCAGGAAATTTCCATAATAGGCCTCCAGAAAAAGGCCCCACTTTAATTTCATGCAGGCGCTTCCCCTAAGGCTGGGAGCGTGATTTCCCTCTTCCCCAAGGCACTGGGGTGCAACGTCAGCAAAGTCTGACCCCGTCTCTGAATAAACAGGTCCTGTAATTTAGCATGAAGCAGCAGTCCCTCTTGTTGGTCTTGCAGCCAGTCCTGGCCAGGGATGGAGACTTCTGGATACCCAGAAGCCATGAGAGGCAGAGCTCAGCGGAAGCAATGGATGAATCTGCAGGGTTTTCTGAATCTCAGAGGCGGCCTGGCTGCAGTTTCAGGCACATGCACCTTCTTTTATTGACTCTGACCCTCTGCCTCACAGAGGCCTTCTCATTCTCCCATTTAATTCTCTCCGCACTTTATTCTACATCACAGGAATATCTTATTTTCCTTACTTGCTTTAAGCTTCGCAAAGTGCTCTCGTTTTCCCTAACCATGCTATGCCTGCTCATTCTTCATTCTTCAGCCCTCCTGCTGTTTTAACCTTGCCGATTCCTTGAATTATCTAGAGCTTTATCACACAGGAATTACTACGAAGCTCTTGGCAAAAACAAACTTGTTGCAGGCTCTCACACAGGCGTGCGCGCACACAGACCTTTCCTAAGGGCTTTGCTTCATTTTCTCTGTGCTTTGTTGCAGATCACTTATTAGAAATGCAGAAGTCCCTGGAGCCAGTTTCCAAAGACGAGCTGTTCTCGTTGGATGACATCTGCTTCCCACACACACGGCCCCCCAAAGGATCCTGCTTGACTCAAACCTTTCTGCTGGGATGCGCTGGGGACATAAGACATGGTGCTGATTTTCCATACGGGACTGAATTTCCCCCACTGGGGATGTTTGGTACCAGAATGACAATTCCCGTTCTGCCCTCTGGTTTTAGTCCCTAGTCCATCTGCTGCCAACTCCAGCAGTCATCTCCTGAAGGAACACTTTTTTCAGCAGGTATTTCTGGAAGGATTGCATGTCCCTGGTTAACAGTCTGCACTGCCAGCTGCCAAGCCATACCCCTGCTCTGAACTTCACCCTGCTCTGTGTAATTAGCTCCCCTAACTGGAACTAACAGTGTTTTAGTGTCCTTTGCTTTCTCTCCTCTTTTCTTCGCGATTTCATCCGGGCAAGCTGTCCCTAGAGACTCCAGACACCTCTGGTGTATGTTCTTCCGTTATCTTATTCCTCTAAGCAGCCAACAAAAACACTTGTGCAACTTCTGCTTTTCACACACAAGAGGTATAACTGCTAGAATCGATGATGGTTTCAGCTCCACAGCCGTTACTTACCGCAGTCGCTGTTTCAAACGTGGAGCCCCGAGGGGCAGCTTGGTCTCCTCCTTCTACCAACATCCTCGTGGAGTGTTCACTGCTACATCCTTGAGGAGACAAGAGGACATCCGTGTCTGGCATCCCGGTTCCCTAGCCTCGTTTCAAGTAAACAAAGCCCATAAGGTTTAAATCAAATAAAATCCAACAGAATGGAAGAGTTTAGGGATCCCACAAGGAAACCTGTAAACTGAGAAAGGACCCACTGGCACAAGGCTGTCCTCGCCCAAAACACAATATGCAGGGCCAATTTTCTACGTAGTCAATGAGCTTTCGAGTAGACCCAGGAATAACAAGGAAGTTTTAATACAAATACTTTTTTGAAGCTGAAGTATCTTCTGAAATTTGGCGTAATTTAAAAGATAGTTCATTCTTATTCACTTATTACAGTGTTACAATGAGTCTCATGGATACATCTTTAGAGGGAAATGGAAAATATCTTTTTGTTTGCCAACACCAAAAAAAACCTCTAAGATTAATGGCTGTTGTCAGCTCTGCTAACAATGTCTTTTGTAGATTTGTCCAATCTTAGTTAATGTTCTTTTTTTTTTTCCTGGCATAGCAATGCATTAGCTATTATATTGTCAAAAGCAAAAAATTCCATTTCTTCAGCAATGTGCTGAAACCTGGGAGAGAAATTGTCCTTCATAATTCCTGTCAAAATTCCATTATACTGAAAGGGAAAAGTGATCTCGTATCGTACATACAAAAAAAATGATGTCTTCAAGGCTGCGGTGCCTCCGAGACATGAAGAATATTTTTCCACTTCAGTGCAATTACTCTTAGACACTATATACGTTGCATTCCTCCAAGTCCTCCTTCCATGTAATGGTCTGTGGAAGACATGCGATGACTTCTGTTTCACATCCAAATTAATCAAATTGCCACAAAAGGAAAAAACACCATTTATTTTCCAAAAATGTTTAAACTTGATAAATTGTCAGCAGATATCTGCGGAATAAAAATATAGTTCTTAACCTTTTAAATAAACCATATGATAAACTTTCAGTATATATATACTGCAGCAGAGACAGCAGGACAAAGCTATGACAGCTGGAGTTGAAAGGACAAATTCCTTCCCTAATATAAATTCTCCTAACTTCAACAAATCCAAGGAAGCCATAATGAGTTATACTTTCTCCAGAGTGTTTTCAGTGAGGTTTCTTTCATAAATAGAAGGGTGAGAGTATGAAGGAAAAACTGTAGAATTGTAGATAAACATAACGAGGAACAGAGGCTGCATGAAGTCTACAAAGGACCTCCCTGTTCAAACATCATTTAGATGGGAAATGCTTACATCTTACAGCTCAGAAAAAAACAGGTATGTTTTTTGATTATATTCAGGAAAATAATCTTTCATGTCACCCATCGCCGCAGGTCAGCCACACTAACCAGCTAATGAACAGCAGCAGTTCAACGGTGCATCATTAAGGGAGCAGCTCCGTTGCCCATGCGCGGGCGCCTCATGGCACCTGGGAAGCTCCCGGGCGTCCCTGCAGCCTCCGGAAGCTCTCCAGTTTCCCAGGCATCGCGTGGTGTCCGCCAGTGCTGCCCAGCCATCCCCGACGTCCTGACACATCCCAGGATGTGCTGGTGTCTGTTGCCTAGGTTGCCTAGGACGGGAGGCAGCTCTAGGGTAAGACCCTAAATTTAGATGTCTGCATGCAAGGGAGGTGTCCCACGCCTCCTGCGAGCCTCAGCTGTCCAGGCACCCACACGGGTCAGAGCTGGCCATCATGAGGCAGGATCTGCAGGAGACCCTCCGGAGAGGCCCCCCTGGCCACCCAGGATACTCTGGGGCATCTGGAAGCCATAGGTGCCCTAATTCAGGCATGGGACTCCAGCCCGGGTCCCTCATGGATCATAAGGGGAGTTTAAGCCAGCTCACATGTGCCACCACATGCATGGCTGCTGTGTGGGCAGTGCCAAGAGAAGGCTGCAAGGAAAGGCTCCCGTTGCGTATGGACTTCAGTGTGGCTCTGGAGTTACTTTGGAGATCAGGAGCTTAGGTCATCTATTCAGGTGCTGAGTCTTTGCATTTGGAGTTGGTTTCATAAGCCCAGTTTTTCTGTACAAACCATCTGTGAATATTTTAAAGAACAGAAAAATGAAGTCATTGCCTACTGCCCCCCATGTGGGTTTGTGGCCCCCCATACGGGCCCTCAATCATGTGGGCCCCCATGATTTCTGTGTTTATGTTTTACAAACAAAATATCTCCCTCTGGCTCAGAAGGAGCGCAGGTTCTCATTCTAAGCCTAGTTGAAAGTTTCCTACTTTTCTGCGCCCCAAACAAAGAGCTACAAAAGGGATTTTGGCACCACGTTGTCAGCACCGTGCCTCAGCAGATGCCTTAGTCCAATGCTCAGGCATAGACCCTGAAAGCTTTTACTTGAGTGCCATCTAACTCCGTATCACCAGCACCTAGATGACCTACTGCCTGTGTTTTGCACAGGCAAATTCTGAGTCACGCAGTAAGGTACTCCATGCTTATGTCTACGGGGTCCACTGCTCTGATGGGCACCCCATGGGAGCCCGGGCAGAGGCTGCATGGAGAGCGCAAGAGAGGACAGCACTCGTGGCAAGGGGCCTATAAGCCTTGGGGCTCCGCTTGTGATCTGCTCTTTGAGACGGCTGCCTTGCCTTCATGTAGTTATTCCTCTGCCACTCCAGCGCATATTCTTCTGTTAGCATATGAAACAGTGGTTGAAAAGAAGGGGTTTTTTGCTGCTTTTCTAAAAAATTCTTTTGCAGGGGAATGATGGGTCTGTTTAACAAAGAGTGTAAAGAGCAGCTGGTCCACAAAAAAGAAACCCAAACTAATTAGAAACAATTCTCTCTATACCTCGTATTCCCTCTTCCCCTTTTTTTTTCTTTAATTTCTTCTCTGATTTCATTTTAGTACTGGAATTGTTTCACGGAAATAAGATCTTTTGCTTTAAGAGTTCATCTGCTCTTGCTTGTCATAATTTGGAAGCTAATAATCCTCCCTTTGTGACTTTGCACGCATGCACTGAAACCCATTATGTCAAGGACAAAGTACGATAGTTCCAGGCATGTGGAATAAGAACAACAGATGAGAAACAAGAACAGATGCAAATTAACTGCTGAGGACAAAGAGTTATATTGTAGCCTTCCACCAGGAAACTCAGGGAAGAGGGAATGCAATTCAAGGGCATTGTCTGTACCCTGGGGATGCTTTCCGAAACTCCTCACCATCATTAACAGCAACGGAATTGATCAGAGCAAAATACGTCTTTGCAAAGGAAATGTAGCAGGCTAAAAAACGTTAGCTCAGACATGGTGTTAAATACAACTTAGCTCTTTGCATAACCAAGTCACGGTTAGCCTTAGGTGCCTTTTAGTACTAATCATGTTTGATGGCTTTGCTTCAAATCGTAACGTTATTTATTTCCCCATGAAATGATGTTTGATATTTTTCTTGACAATTGTATTTTGCTTGATCGTTTTTCAGTGATAGATAGTGCTGTGAGCTGAGCTGTGTAGAAGCAGTAAAACTGGCAGGAAGTTTTGACAGGCCCTAAGCCTTACCAGTGTCAGGTTTAAAGAGATTTTGGCTAAAGGAGCTCTGTGTTTGTTGAAGAACATAGTAGTGCTAATAACACTGCATTGTGCTATAGTTAAGAGTGGGGGGAATTTGTTCAGAGAAGACAGCAACCATAAACATGGCTTTTACACAAACAAGGGGTTTCCACGGAGTATTTTCAGCTAGGACCAACAAATGGTTGACTGAGGGATGCAACACTGGGCTCCAGGCTAAAGGGAGGGGGGAAAAGCATGCCATTTTATTCACTGAAGGTTTTTGTTTCTGAACTGCAGATCAAGAACTACTTATTTTTAGCCTAAAATAAGTTCTGCTTTTTATAAACAATTTTAATCTGTTTTAAGGGCTGTGAGTTTCTTCAAAACAGTGCCTGATCTCCAGCCATGACCACAAGCAGATGTACTCTTAGGACAGAGCCCAAGACCATGGCTAAAAGAGCATGATACTGCTCTTGAGCACATTCCCAGCTTCCAGGTATTTGCAGTTCAGGCATCTCCTTGAGCCATGGATACTTTCCTTGCATTTAACAATGCCTGCTGAAGTTGTTTTCCATGAACTTGTCCTGTAGCCCCTCAAAACCATGAAAACTTTTAGTGTCCATAAGGCTGTGAGCAGAGTTCAAGGACACCCAAGCATGGAACAACCTCCCGTGAGTCTGCTGAGCCCACCACCTACCACCTTCACCTGACGGTGCCTCATTCCTCTACGAGAAGAAAGAGCAAGTGATTGATCTCTATCCCCCCTTTCCATGTTATTCATGCTTTAATAAACTTCTATGAAGTCCTCCTCCCCAGCTGTTTCCTTTGCAGACTTTTCAGTTAGTCCTCTAATTGTTCCCCAGAAGCGCTTTCGTACTTTTGATCATCCTTGCTATCCTCTACCATAACTTTTTCAGTTTTGCTGCATCTGTTTGAGAAGGGAAAACCAGAACTGCATGCAGTATTCAAGGGACGAGCAAATCATGGATTTATATAGTGGCATGATGATGATATCTAATTTTCTCTCTATTTCTTTCCTAAAATTTCCTAACAGCTTCTTAGGCAGCTTACTTTGATAGCAAGCATGAAGAGTTTTCATGGAATTAGCTGTCATAACCCACAGCTTCTGCTGCTGAAGGAAGCAATCAGCTCATCTTTTTATGTATGAAATTAGGATTGTTTTTCCCCCACCTTCATATTTCTCTACATCAAATTTCATCTGCCATTTTATTGCCCACTCACTCTTGTAAGTGTCTTCTGAAATTCTGCACAATCATCTTCATTAGCCTGAATAACTGAATAACTTAATATCATCAGCAAACTTCATTCCTCACCCCTCTTCCATTTAATGTATAACTATGTCAAACAGCACAGGTCTCAGAACAGATTTTCTCTCAGGGTTCCTCTTGTTCTCTTCACTGTGAAGTTCTTCCCTTCACAGTGAAGAACTGCAGTTTTCTTCCTCTGGTTCCTTTCTTTTAATACATTATTTATCCATACAAGAACCTTCCCTCTTGTCTCATGGCTGCTTTGCTCCCATAAAAGCTTTTGGTGAGGGACTTTCTTGAAAGGCCTTTGGAAAGCCAAGGTTTATTTTTATTAATCACCTGTTTTTTGACCTTTTCAAAGAGCTCCAGTAGCTCTGTGAAGATGATGTCCAGGCTGTAAGGCTAATTTCCTAGGAAAAGGGATTTCTGTTACTAGAGTCAGGAAAACTTCCTTGACAAAATGAGAATGTGGAGAATGCAGAACCATTAAACAAATACTTTTCCATACGATGCTTAACCTGGAACTAGTTCCCGAAGAAAATCAGCCAGGTTCAAAAGAAGGTTGGTCAACCACATTTACAGGCCTCTTAGCTCATTTCACACTAATGTGGAAAGAGATGTTAAACAACATCAATCAAAGCATGAATGAGTACCTCATCATAAAGGCTCACAATGAGACCTGACGTAGCTCAGTAGAGATCCTCTTACTCTCTGAATACTCCTTCATTTGAACCTGATCTGATCAAAGGCCCGGTCTTCATCGGACATGGGGCTGCAGGCCACCACGCTGGCCAGAGGAGCTGCTTTTCTGCTGCACACCAGCCTGCAGAACCAGATTCAGGCCTGTTTTCTCAAGTTTTCTGAAGCTCTGTTTATTTTCTTTTGTCTAAAAGCATCCTATTTTTCCAGTAGCTGACAGGGTAATTCTAAGCTATAGAAGTAATAAATATTCACAATGGTGATTTTTTAAAAAAGCTCTAGAGAAATAGCTTGGCTTGTAAAGCTCAGTATTTCATTGCTTGGCCTGCACCTGAGAATGAAGAAGCTTTCATTATCTGTGAAGTTTTGCAACAATTTTCTGACCTTCATTCTAAATGCTGAGACTTGGGTCATAAGTATAAACTGATGTCTCAAAAATCTTAATTTAAATAACCATCTTTTTTTATAATCTGCTCCATCTATTGTCTAAAGTGTGTTTCTCATATTGTTTTCCCTTCCCTTTCCAGCAAATTGCAGTAGGATGAGGGTCTCACACTATTCAAGCTGGATCTTGTGATATCCTGTGTATTACAGACTTTCAATCAATGTGTATTACAGACTTTCAATCAATGCTGCAGCATTTCTTAATGGTAAATGTAACAGCTGATGAGCACATTGGGAAATATTTTGGTGCTCTGCCAAGATAACATTCTTTTTTTATTTTTTTTTTAATGTGTTGTTCCTTTATTCATTAGACTGTATGGCAAACTGTAACATGTTAAATCATGTTTCCTTTTTATTTTCTGCCTAAAATTTTGTGTCCAGAGCAAATTAAAAAGAAAAAAAAAAGAAAAAAAAAAAGAAAAAGAATGTTAGCCTTGCAGATTCCATCTTGCTTCTCTAAACCATGTGGTCGCAATTTCGGCGTGCCTCGAGGACTGAGCCGGCACAGACGTCTTTGAGTTAGGTTCAGATGAGCTAGAGATGCATCTGCTCTACAGCCGAGTGCTGCACAGAGATTCCCCAGCACAGGCAGTTGGCGTACTCAGAAATCTGTGATCTAGCTAGTCAAAGGTTAGTTTGGCTATTGCTCTAATATGCTTTGACAATATGTTATCTTCAGAAAAATGCCTACTACTTCACACAGAAAAGTAAGAAAACACTTTGGTTTCCATATTCAGTCCATTACTGTTGTACCTGAGCATGTTATCCATGTTATCTACGCATAATATAGTTACATATGCAGAATATGCATATTCATTAATGTAATTTAAGTAGCATTTCATTCATTACTTGTGCATACTAATACCTATGGCTTTTGGCATTTTGGCAGACAGTCTTATATTAATGAGTAGGATGATCTTCCCAAATTTCCAATCTTCTAAAGCACAATTTAACTGTCATTTCCACAAATACTTCTGGCCAGCTGAAGTTCTGACAGCACTGTCACGTACCCTATATTGTAGCCTAGCCATCTGCAATTGGATTATGTTTGTGTTATCCTTTCGGCTAGATAAGTTAGGCAAAACACATGCCTCAAATTATAAAGATAATGTCAGAGGACACTACAGAGAAAACATATCCTCAAATACTATGAATTAGTCTGGGCAAACTTTGCTGAAAACAGATGATAAAAAGAGTAATTGAGATACTTATTCCAAGTCATTAAGCAACTGGGAAAGTTAACTCAACTGAAAGACAATATCCTTAATAAAGAGGAGGAAGATAAAAGAACATGTTGAAGTGGATGACACTTTCCAGAAAGATTACACTATTTCTGAAGTCCTCAAATTTAATTCAGATTGTTATTCATTTTGTTATTTAAGCTTGAATATGTGTGTCTTGTACGAGAGTAGAGAGTCTTCAGGGTCTTGTATGAGAGCCACATGCTGTCTGGTACTAGGGAAGCCCCCATCAATATTTTGGAGGAAAAAAACAGCAGCCCTGAGGCTGCAGGACACAGCCAGGGCACGAGTTCTTCAGCTTCTATTGGTTCTGATCTGTGCCTGAATGAACAAGAGAAACCCATGGATCTCTAAACTGCTCAGCTGGAGGCTTCTCAGCAGGATGGACGAACCTGAACTGTGCAGAAAGCAGCCGGGCAGCTCTCCCCATAGCTCTCTCCTCATAGACAGCCACATCTAAACTCCTCTGAGCTCAGCAAAAGCCTTTCCTTTTCCAAAATGCATTTGGAGAAGGCCCACCCAGATTAAATCAGTGATCTGCATGCATGAAAATAAAGGCAGGTTTGAACAAGAGGAGAATATTAATAGGTGACAGACATTCAGGTCTCCTTGCTGTGTGTTTTAACACGACATTTTCCTTCCATGTGAATGTTGCCCTTTGAAGAAAAAGACCCATCAGGTTCAGTCAGCTTTGGCTCAAGTTCTCTTTGCCTTTTCTTTATTTAGAAACTATTCAAATTTTTAAAATCTGCTCCTCTAAGTTACTGATTTTGTTTTGTCATAGCATACATACAGACATTTCTGTGTACTTCTTTTTATGAGGCTTTCACTTGAATCAAATGTTTTTACTAATGTGTATATAAAGGATGGATCTTTTGTGGCTGGTTGTGCTTCATAATGGACTAATTTTATTTTGGTCTTCCCTTTAAGTTTGTTGAATTTTAGCTAAACTCTGCACCCTGAACCACTCCAAATGTGATTGATTCCTGCTTAACTTCTGTCCTCTCTTGTTTCCTGTCACCATAAATTGGTTGCTACATATCATGAAAGATGAGGCATATTACATTAGTGCTTCTTTTTTTGTTATTTTTTTTTTTCATGTTGAATTACTAGATTAAAGCAACCTGGCTACTGACACTTAAATAAGTTAGTATGCTAACTAATACCATTAAATAGTTCCACTCATACGAAGCCCATTGGTGCCAAGGAAAGGATGGCAAGCAACATTTTCTGTGAGTCTTGTGCTAAGCAGCCAGAAAGGAATATCTAAACTCAGGATTTACTTATTTATATGCAGTGCAAAAGCATTTCTCCTGCTCAAAGCCACTTTCATTAAATCAACCCTAATCTTTCAGCAATGGTACAAATGCCATTATGCAAATAAGCAACTGCCTTTTAGGTTTGCAAAAGCAATGACACTTATACAAAGATTGCTGAGGCTATTTCATAGTGGCAGTCATTGAACTTCATAAATCCCGATTTGTACATATTATATTTCGTGATTATGATTTTTGTCTGTGAGGCTGGCCACTTTTAAAGCCATAGCTCGAAGTCAAGAACTAATGAAATGTTTAATATTCTCGAATAATTTACATCTGTGCATCACAACGCTGTAAAACAGGCTCCCATCTGATGATGCCTGTAGTTGGCATGGTACACTCTGCATTTATCACACTGCTCCAGATAATATTAGTATTTAATGACTATGCCCTGATAAGCTAAAACTGGATGAATAGGACGCCTTCCATCTCTTTCCACTTAAGGTGACGTGAACTTTCATTTATGTCACAGTCACTTGCAGCTGTTCAGATACCCTCTAAAAATGCTGAAAGGAAAACTCTATCAATCTACAACTGAATGAATGACCGTAAGAATGAGTCTGTTGTCTTACTGTCTTTGGATTGCTTTAATAAAAGCATTTGTATTCCAGGAAGGAGGCAAGAATATAATTAATCATTGACACAACTGAATAGGCACATTGTCTAAGTGATTCATTAGGAAGCAATTTCAAGAATATTTATTTTGATGATATACATTTTATAATTCATTAGCAACATAATAAAGTGAACACTCAAAAGAATCCATTTGCTATTTTTATACCTTTGAATTAAAAATAACAGCATCCTTGCTATCTGTGGCTCTCTTTGCAAAGCTGCGTGTCTGTAGCAAAATACAAGGACAGTGATCATGACGGGTATACTTAGTAGTACTGGGAACTTGTATATACAAGAATAAAGAACCATTTATATTCAAAACCACCATCCAAAATATGATAAGCATAATGAATGTCAGCCCCACAACTTAGTGACTTCACTAACAATCTCAGCAGACAAGTCTAGACCTAAACTAATGCAGCTATATGTGAGGACAAGCACTTGCAGTGCATTTTGGCTGACCACCAACAGCACAGGTGAGCTTCAGCATGTGCAGCACATGGACAGATGGTGGGAATCGCAGTCCAGTTTTTCTGACACCACCATGTGCATGCTCTGCACCTACTTGGAGCAAGCCAGGATTTCATAGGCTATATGTATTTTCTCTCTTTGAATGCTCCAAGGAAAAAGGCTTGATTTGGAGAGGGTGTTTTTCTTAAACAAATTCTGAGTCATGTGTTTTAATTGCCAGAAGGGCTTTTATGGCAAATCTGCCCGTTAGGGAGGTTTAACTTGGTTCTGTTGACTGCTAGCACTTGATGCCATAGGATATCCACTGTTTCTAACTAGGATTAATACAGTACTTTTTTGTAGCTACCTCTTCCTAACACTGAGAATGAGAGATAGAGTGGATGAAGCAAGAATGAACCATTACTGCATGCGTGTTAACTAAGATTGGCATAGCTCTGAGTTAGTCCAATCTTGTTTTAAGAAAAAGATGGACTTCCCTGCCCAACCAGTTGCTTCTATTGGCCAGTACATTGGTCATCTGAATTATCTAAGCAAACATAATAATTTATTTAAAAGACTTTTATGTATTCTTAATGACAATGCTTGTGAAAATAGCTTGGCTGGTTAAGGATGGAGACAGAAGGTTTCTGTGAAGAGATGAGGAGAGAGCTGGAAGAAGGTGAAAAAGCAAAACGAGCAATACAAGTATAGAGTTAAAAAGTAAGGACTGTATATCTAAAACCACTGGGCAACATTATGTAACTACAAACATGTCTGATATAAATGCTTAGGCTGAAAATTAAAGGTTTCCTTCCTTTTTCTGACAACATTTAGTAGGAGGCTGATGACAACTCAGAACTTTAGTAAAGAGTAGCAAGCAGCATCTGCTTTATTTGTCTGATTATAACAAAATATTTTAATTTTCACTATGGATGTCTTTGGCACTTACACAGTGCTTTGAAGAGTTTTTAGTTCCACAGTCTTTATTTTATTTAGATTCTCACTCCTAAGCAGATACCCTCCTTTGGGGTGGATTGAGAAGTACAGCTCTGTGGGGATATAAACTTGAACGTAATGAACCTCCTGCTCTCACAGGGCTGCAGTTCAGCCCCATCGCTGCCCTGCCTGGGCCACCAGCCCTTTGTGTGACGATGTGGTGGTTAGAGCCCTCATTCAAGAAGGTGGAGGACTGGAGTAATTCAAACCTATCTCTTCTTTTTGCCATATGAACACTCAGTAGGCTATACTTTACAGTTTCTGAACACCTGGAGACAATCATAATCCATGGGGCTGGATTACGAGTTTCTCCAGGACTGCAGATACTTCTCCAATGGAGAAGTGAATTTAAACATCTCTGCGAGCAGCAGTCATAACTCCAGATCTTTGTTATAGCGAAATGCTACGTTAGAGATTTCCTTGGGCTTTTCGAGATGCTGGTGTCTCAAATGAGTTCAGCTGTGGAAGAGTCAGGCAGAGGAGGGAATCCCCTTCTCCTTCTGGGAAACCTGTTCATCAGGGACCAAGATCCCACTCACTCTTATCGATGACAACCTCTGTGGAGATGACTCTTACCCTTTCCACCTGAAGTACAGCTGAGGATATTCAGCTCCAATTCTACTACCTGAAAGCCTTTAAAAAAAAAAAAAAAAAGGAAAAAAAAAAGATAAAATTGTAAAGGAGCTATTTATCATGTTATTTGACCGATGCATAAGGAAACTTCTCACTTAAATCAGAACTATTTTCTCTGTACCTGACAGGGAATGCTGTTAATTGAATGGGATTTGAAAAGGATCCCAATTTGAATTTTGGTTGGCCCTTCTGGCTGCCTATGATACAAGCCAGAGGGTTATATTGTATTGCGACATGCCTTGGTTTATGTCTTGCCTGTAGAAGGTAGCCATAAAAAGCAGCTTGATACCCCAGGGTGATCCCCATTCTTTCTCCTTGAACTCAAACCAAAAATAAAGCAGAGGAGGGGACCTGTAGGACACCTCTGCTACAAAAGTCCATTAAAGCCTTCTCAGAGTGCATAAAGAGTTTAATTCTCATTCCAAAATGCCTAAGAGTTCCTGCATATTGCCCTCTTGTGACTACCTGGAAAGTACAGAATTGCATCCACTGAGAACGAGGGAGAATTCATCATGCTACCTGCTACCGTATTCCCCGCTTTGTGAGTTATTTTTATTGACCAAGGACAATTCAGGGAAGGAAAAAAGTGCAGGAAAGATTTATTAAACGTTAAGAGGGTATAAGAAAACATAAAAATGTCTTCTCACCCTAAGCACAGTTATTGATAATTTCTACCTTCTGGAGTTCAGCGTGGTGTCAGAAACACCACCGCTTCAGAGGAAAAAAAAATACAATTTGTCTAGGGATAACAGGGAGGGAAAACACCAGGTGCTGTAAGCCCCAGCTGAAGCAGTCCCTGGATAAAACCCAGGGAAATAGATGGGACCGTGCTGCGCACGGGCGACCACCAGGCACCAGAGTCTCCTTGCCACGACCACCCCGCCCAGCCCCGCTTGGTCTCTTCTTTCCCGCCGCTCTTTCCCGCTGTCCTTGGCAGGCGGCCTCGCCGCTTGCGCTCGCCCCCTCCGCTCGAGACGGGGCCCCCTCCTCAGCCTCGATCATTCCCTGCGCTAAGCCTATTCTAAGGCTTATTAAAAAGCATCTCACACACTGACTACTTAGTGTATCAGTGCTTTGTTTTGAGCTCTTTTTTATGTTATCCTCCAAGTATATACTTCAACAAGTGGCAATGAACACTAAAGAAATGTATTCATAATATAGCCAGGCTAAACTTAGAAGGTTGTAGGCAGTTTCAGTCTTAAAAAGTTTAGAGAATATTTTATATGGAGTTGATTTAATAAAATCAGAAATTATTAGAGGAGATACGTATTTCTGTGGAGAATTAAGACTTGATTTTTGCTTGCAGCTAAATGCACTGCCAAAAGCATCTCCCAGATATGTCATGCAAATCTACTAACTTTCTTGCTTCTTTTATGATAAAGGTTTTGAGGAGCATATTTTAAATGATCTAATACTGATGCATTACAATAATGCAACCTCAATAGAAAAGCAGATCAAAGTAAAGGTTCCTTTTTTATTATTTATTTCTCTGCCCCATTTGCTATCAGCCCAATGAAAAATAAATGCAGTGGGTAAAATTATGCCCATGGCAATTGGGGAAGTATTTGACTAAGTGATCAGGGGCCTTCAACTCCCCACAAATACAAAGAAAGAACGAGGAGCAATGGGAATCAGTAATGCCCCGGGTTTGCCAGTAAAGAAATCTCCCAAACGACGCTGCTAAAATTAAGGAAGTAATACAGTACCGCATGCAAAGCAGGGGTAGGGGTTAAAGGATTTTGAAAGACAGTGAAGAAACTTTGAATGTTTAACTAACTATAATACACTTAATACATAGTTGATTAATGTATCAAAGGTTTCTCTACCACAAGAAAAAGTAAGTCCTGCAATCAGATGATGAAGTTTTGAATATATGTAACTCAAG
Organism: Nothocercus julius; assembly: GCA_013398735.1. Taxonomy (NCBI): domain Eukaryota; kingdom Metazoa; phylum Chordata; class Aves; order Tinamiformes; family Tinamidae; genus Nothocercus; species Nothocercus julius. The sequence goes on along the minus strand of VZSV01000006.1, from coordinate 11,846,171 downwards.
GTAGCTCTGGGTAGCACAATCCTGGGTATCTGAATTATTCAGAAAATTCATGTCTTCTGGTAAATCTGGAACTAAAAAAAAATAAAAGTATATAAATGGCTTGGGGGAAAAACTCTGCAAGTTGTTAATGAAGGCCCTGATCCTTGTGCCCTTGGGCCAGTCGTGGCCAGTGCAGGAGGCTCCCCAGGCTCATGGTTTTGGATAGGGCTCATGGTTTAAGGTAGGTACCGCTCACTCTGCAGGATTCAGCTACTGTGCTGGAGCTCTGCGTTTGCTATGTGGTGATTTGTTCATGTGAGTAACTTGTAAATCTGTCTTGTTCAATCAATAAATTGTATTTCCCCAAGACACGGAGTGATCACCAGAACAGATTTACGGCGGGCACATTAAAAGGGTTCTGTATCGACGCTGTACCGACACTTTTAACTGTATTCCCAGGGAAACGCTTGCTTGTTCTGCAACGAGGTGTCGGGGGGCTGCGTTCGAGCAGAGGCACGC
>VZSV01000006.1:11819464-11845168 GCA_013398735.1 Nothocercus julius | reverse complement strand
CCTTCCCGCCCTTCCCCAAAGTTTCCTTGGCGCCCGGCAGGGGGCCGGGCACAGGTAAGGGGCGCGGGGCGCGGGGGCTCCACGGGCTCCGCCGCGGGCTGAGCGCGGCCGCCCCCACGGGGCTCCCGGCGGGAGGAAAGAGCGGGAGCGAGCGCCGGGGGTCGGGAAGTCGGGGGCTCCGAGCCGCCTCCCGGCACCTGCCCCCTGTGCGGGAGCAGCGCTTCCCCAAAGCAGCCCGGGATCTGAGTTTCTCCCACTTGCTCACGGTTTGCTTCCTTCACGGCAGTTACTGGGTTCTTCTCTCTTGCCCTCAACAAGTTACTGGAGCAGATGAGCACTGAAATTACGATTTGCTTTTGTACTTGCAGCTGTTTCTTTGCAAAGAAGCAGCTACAAGCAACACAAACCCCTGTTTTTCCAACTGTAATATCCTACTGTGTTTCCTTCAGCTGTCCTGGGAAGCTTCGGGTTGCATGCAAGCTGCCAATCACTTTACGGGCAAACATTTTACAGCACTGATCTCTTGTAATATTGAATCATAGAGCCACCTGGTCGAGTTATAAAGATGTCGTTGATGAAATCTGGCTTCCAGAATTTGGGCTTCTTGCCAGTTCCATGATTAATGGGAATATGACTGTATACCTGCAAGGAGAAATGTCTTCCCTGACCGCAGTGGAGCAAGGCAGGTTTTCCCCATGGGCACAACCAGTGCTGCTCCGGCTCTCCACAAAGTTCTGCCTGGTGCCAAATAACAAAGTAGCATAAAATTTCAAGTGGGTGTTTTTAGGACAGTGTCTTGCCTGCAAAGCAGCAAGTACGCTGCAAATGCCTGGGAGGAGCACGGATACGAAAACAGAAGGAAATGTGATACAGTTAATTGTGAAGACAAGTTTTGTTGCAGAAGGAAAACCTTATATGAAAGCTGAGAACACCAAGTTTATTAAGGATTCAGGAAAAGGATTGCTAGATTAAACTACATTTCATCACTTTATTAAGTTTGCAGGCTCTTGAGAGGTGAGGTTGTATTTCATCTTTTTTAAAAGTGTGTATATTGCTTGGCATAAATTATTTCTGCTGTGCATCTCTAGGTGGTAGTTCAGTGCATGTAACTGGCCATGCCCAGGGCCACAGACAAGAAATCTACCTGTAGTACTCATGGCATGGTGCGCACAGCCCCAGTTTGTGAGTTTTGTTATGCTAAGAGACTAAGAGTATTTTGACACTTGCAGACAGAAGGCTCATGGGAGTGATGCTGAGCCAGTGCTCTGTGTGTTGTGGGCTTAAGTCACACAACGCTTACTCCAGCAAGCACGAGCTAGGCCTGTACCTCCAACCCCCCCAGCCAAGGTAGACCGTGTCGGCAACCACGTTAGGACATCCTTGCTCCCTTTCACTGTGTGTAGAGCTCCTGGGGTACAGGGATGCACCGTTTCATGGCTGAGCATGTCTTCGGATGTTTGCACAGCTAAAGATACTTCTGTAATGGGGTAATCCGGTTTTGTAGCCAGCCAGGTGCACGGTGACAGCCCCAGCCTCTGTGCTCATTTCTGTGCTGGGAAGTGAAGTTCATGTCACATGGTTGGTTACATGGGAATACATTTTCTTCCAGGGGCTCTCCGGCATCACACACATTCATTTAGGCTGGATTCTGCAGGGTTCAACTGCAGTTCATTAGCAGAGTTTTAAAACACTTGTGAAGTATGCACTGTAGCTGCTTTCTCTTGTAATCATTTAGAAGTCAAGCTGTAAAAAGGACTGAGCTTCTGTTTCACCTGGTCCTCTCTATTATATAACACAATATATAAAACAGAAGCACTGAATTTGGCCAATACTATTTAATAAAGAAGAGCCATACTCTAATTTTACCAATTGTTAGCACTCTATCAAAATTTAAAAAAAAAAAAAAAAAAAAAANATCCTTTCTGAGCTCCTGGATCAACAGCAAGTGCTAGGGCAGAGATCCAAAAACGTGGCAAGTGCCACAGTGCCGAGTTTCCTGTATGAAGAAACTGGGCTTTGTCTAAACGAGAGTGTGAACACAGAAAGAGTTTAGGTCTATGTGAGCATCCAAAAGGAACTCAGCCATGCAAAGCCCTGGTGGCTTGTACCACCTTGCTAACTTTGCAATGGGCTTTGCCCTTTGCAAACTTTTTCTCCAGGAAATAAGGTTTTAAGGTCCTAAATCACTTATGACTCTTTGCTCACCAGTGGTGATGCTCCCCACACCTCGCATTTTGTTTTTTCTTTGAGGAGCACCAAGTTTTGCACGCCTTATGGATACTGGAGGCTAACCCACCTTCAGAGTGCTGGTAGCTGATCCCTGCAAAGAAAGGAGTCGGTGAGCTGGTGATACTGTTTCAATGGAGCTGCTGCCACCAAGGCACTTTGCGGAGAGTCTGAAACAGGGGGAATAGTTGGGTTCTCTCTTGCAGTGCAGTGTATCAGTGCAACATTTGTATAGATCTCTGATGAAAGTCTTTGGGCATAATTTGCACAGGGAGGGGGCAAGGTCTGCACAGCCTTCTTATACATCAGTCTGGAGGAATTTCTGTTTTTAGAGCCAAGTGCAAGGAGGATAGGCTCCCTGTCTACAGAGGACAACTACCTAAGCCTGGAAAGGAACTAAAACATTACAGTAGTGTGTGCGACAGGTTGTGGGGCTTTGGTGCACAGAGGGTTCTCTCAGTGCATCCTTTCTGCATTTTGACTCTTTTTCCTACTGGGAGAAAACGAATTCAGGTACTGGCAGCAAACTGACCATGGAAATCCGTCTCATGGGCTCATGAGTCATGGAAAGAGAAGTTGCTCTGGAAGGGATGCGCAACTCCAAACTTGACTTTGAGTGGGGAGGAAATGACACAGCTTGGGAAGCAGCAATCGCTGTTATTCATCTTCCTGTGTTTTCCACTTGCACAACATGGGTAAAATCTGACTGTAACATGTGATACCATAGTATTTATAGAGAAAATATATGGATGCTTAACTTATTTTTATCAATAAACCTGCATTTAGGAAATTTGCTTTGGCATTTTCATCTTCACCATGGTACAGTTCAGGCCAGGGCCTGCAGCACTGGTTGGGGGGGAAACATGAAAGAAATCAAAGGTGCCAAAGTGGGCTCCTGTTGCTGGTGGAGCCGTGAGGTGCTGAGTGACTTGGATAGAGTCATGTTGGCTGAGAAGGTGCTCAGTCTCTGGTGTATCCCCTGCAAAAGGCAGGCACACTCATGTACAACTTTTCTACATGTGTAACTGCAGGTGAGATTGTAAAAATGCCTTTGACTGTGTTTGAATAAATAAGTGATGTCCAGGGAAGGCGGATGGGGGGGGCAACCCAGCCAACATCATCCCTCTGAATCAACAGCTCTTCAGGCCATCAAAGGTGAATTATTAAGCCTGAGGCCCTCTTGCAAAACCCACCCACTGGCCCATCAGGGGAGCCCAGAACTTCACAGGGTATGGTGGGAGATGGCACAAGCTATGGGAGATGACGGCACAGAGGGGTACAGGATTTATGGGTGAGCAGGTGGTGTGGAGGGGATTAGGGGATTGGACAAGGCTAATCAAGGATGCTTAGGGAAAGCGGCAATGGCTTGAGGTGGAGAGGAACAAGTGTGGGAAATTGGAGGACAGTGTACTCTATGGCCAGCCCTGTGCCTGTTTGTTCTCTCCTTAAATCTCCTTCTTTTCTGTGCAAGTGCACTCTCAGTTTTCTGTGCATGTGGGAGCTGGTAGCAAGTGTTAGGCTGGACTGGCCAGCAGGGAGGCTGAGAGGACTGGGAATTGGGTCTGGGAGACACCAAGTGTCCTGGAGAGATGAATGGTCTGGGAGCCAGTGATCGGTGAGACAGAGGGTCTGAAATTTATGAGGACAAATGTCTGGAATCCAGGTGAGATGATATGCCAGAGACCCTTGAAGGGACTTGTCCGGCTTCAGGATTTTGGTGTCTCTCCAGGAGAAGAGGGAGCCAAGCAGTTCCAATTGCAGCAGGAGTCATGATTCTGCCTGTACTCCTCCTTTGCTTCCCAAGGGCCAGAGATGTTCCAGCAGCCAACTCTGCCCAAACCTTAACACTTCTCTTCTGATGCTGTCTGGGGGGGGTCTCCTCACCTCTTCTTGGGGCTGCGGTCTGGATAAGAGCAGTGAGTGGGATAGGGAGGTGCGTTTAGCACAACATGTGAATGGACAACCCAAAACCACCTGTGCAAGCAGGACTTTTTTTTTCCCCCCAGAAATGGATGAAGTTAAGAAGAAAGTGACAATGATGGAGCTAGTCTAGAACAGCCATCAGAGAGATGTAGCAAGAACCAAGAGAAAAAATCAAGAGAAAAGGAGTCAGCTTGAAGAGAAGGATAAAAAAAAAAAAAAAAAAAAAAAAAAAAAAAAAACCTGACTGCCTTTCTATGTTCTTGTCTCCTAGTTAGGCCTAAAAGAGCTTTAAAAAAGTATTTTTACTAGCTTGGTATGAATACCTTATGTTTTTATGGTTTATTGCTTTTGATTCAAATTGGAAGAAAACCTGTAATGTTTTTTCTTACCAGATACTGTCTAGAGGAAAAAAAATAGATACAATCTTCAATATTGGTTTTGCAACCACAGAGGATTACATTGTATATTTTACAGTGATAAATGAGCAATTGTTCAAGTACTGTAATCTGTGTATAGTTAGTCAGTCTTTAAATATTTAAAGACTAAATAATAGCAGTTTCCCTGTATGCAGTGCTTCTAATGAACCTTAAACTATTATGTGTTGCTGTGTTTGTTTTTCTCCCCCACTGCCACATTTTCTTTTCCACTTATTAAAAAGTTTATTAGGGATGTAAGCAAATTATGAGTAGACTCATTCCAACCTAGCTGTATCCAAACAAGCTCAGTGAATTTGAAGTTCTCTTAAAAGCCTCCTGCACAAGCCTCTCCACTGAAACCTTTCTGCCTCTTTCATGGTAAAGCATCTCTTGGTAAATGTCCCTCTTCGTGCTTTGAAAAAGAAAATATTGCCGTCATCTCAGGAAGGGATTCTGGCTCCGTGTGGTTGGATGTTCCTGCTGGAAGGTCTGAGTGTGAGGAATAATTTCAGAGACACATCTGTCTTCAGTGTTGTGTATTACCTGAAATAGCTTCTTAGCTGTTATCCTAGCTAGACTCCTAGATTTCATTGGGCAGAATAGCTGCTTGGCTTTCTAGGTATACAAATCTTGTTTATATTAAGTAGCTTAGAACAGGAGTCCAGAAGACATCATTGTGATCGTCTAGTCTGGCTTCCTGTAGAGTAAAAAATAGGTCTGTAGTAAATCAATTCCTTTTTGAATGATACCATGTTCTGATTTGTATCAGACATTAGACAGCATTCTGGCTTCTTAAATTCCTACCAAAGGAAAATTTTAAAGCCATTCCATTAATTAATAACCTTTGTGGTGTATGCCTGCATGCTGTTGTCATCTCAATATGTCTAGTCTAATAGTGACTGATTATCTTTCTATCTTTATCTGCTGGATTGAGTAGTCCTTTCCTCCTCCTCCTTCTCCCTGTTTTTGTTCCTTGTAATAGGTGTTACGGTTTGTGGTGAAGTTATTGTAGCCTTCTCTGCATCGAACAGTCCTGCATTTCATTAGGAAAATCTTGATTTCCAATTCTCTAGCTGTTGTTCTCCCTAGAATATATAAAATATATGGATAATATATGTAGGACGTTGTTCTACCTAGAATAAATGAAGTATATGGATAATATATTTGGGATACAGGAAGCCCTATGAAGAAAGCTAGGATAGGAGCTTATGTTGTTAGTTACTGCCTAACCATATTGTTGTGGTAAGTTAGGGGACACATTTGCTAAAATTAAGGAGCAGTTTATATTTGTACCTCTAACTGATGGCTAGGCCACTGGTCATCGCCACTAGGTGTAGCTTGCCCATTGCCTAGATGGATGGGTCCTCACACACAGTCGCTTCTGAAGCCCTTGGATGTCAAGGCTGCCCACCTTGCCTGGATATTCACATCTACCATTGGGTTCCCCTCTTAGTTCCTGGAGCAACTTTATTGACTGCCAAGCCACCCTATGTCTACTAGCTTATATATATATTTATATTAACATCTAATACTGTAGATGTTTGAAATTAGTGAGGAAAATCCTGCTAAATGCATCATCATGTTGTTTTGTGTATATTCTGTAAAGGAAAAATCTTCTCTTGTGGTTGAAAATACGTGGCCAATGATGTAGTTCATCTATGCTGGCTACATGATCAGTATGTGCGTCTGAGTCTTGTCAAAATGTGCACTGTGCAAGTCTGGAGGGATTTCTGACTGAATACACAGCCTAAGATAACTAAAGGACAGTGTGTTAGAGGTCTGAATAGCTTTGCTTTTTGACTCCACTGAAAAGACTGAAGGGAGAGCTGCTCCTGGCCTTGGGATTTTTAGGGTGTTTTGCAGAAATTATTCTTCTGATTTCAACTAAGAGAGTAACGAACACTCAGAGCTTTTCAGAGATGAGATAGAGTTGTCAATGGCAAAATGGGGTGAAATACAATTTTATTTAAGTAAATTATAGTTTACTTAATTTGTAATTCTTTGTGGAAATGCTTCAGTGAATAGAAAAAAGTCATGGGGCAGGATTTTTGCATTTAAATTACAATTCTAGTACCGTTGGGTATTTTAATATACTGCTTATATGAAGTTATAGCTTGCTGGCTGCTATTTATTTTGGAGAGTGTCTGTGAAATTTTCCATTTACTTCTTTGAAACTCCAGCAAGCTTGTTAAATTCATCACTGTCTGGTGACAGCTTAGTTCTTTCAGAAGTGCTTTTGTTTGTCTCAGTTAATTCCATGCAACTGTACATTGCCTCTCTAGTGGTGTATGTTGTGTATGACAGTGGGGTGTGTGGCAGGATGAAACATCCAGAAATGTTTCAGCCATTCAGCAAGGCATGTCTTCTGCCTGAGTTGGAAGGAAGGACATGTTTTCCGTGCATCTCTGGGTCCAGCAGCTGCTGCTGTTAACTTTGTTTCGTGTTATTTTCAATATAGTAGCCAAATAGCAGGGACTGTACTCTGCAGCTGGGGTCTGAGACGGGCTTGTGTGGGACCTGCTCTCCTTGCCTCGAGCAGGTGACAAAATGGAAGGTACTCTGACATATACATGGAGAAAACACTGTTCTGCAAGTTTATAATCAAAGATACCTTCTTTAAATACAGTCTTCTATTTAAGCTTGCCTGATGATCACTGTCAAATTGAACTAGGGATAGCTGTTCATCACTAAATGGATGTACAGACGAGGCCAGAATCAAGTGGCATGCTGACTTTGCTGGGGTGTTTTTCTGACCGAGAAGCTTCTCGGTGCAGTGATGGTGTCCCATCTGTGTACTTAGGAACTTGGAAATGCAGTGTTGTTGTAGGCGCACTGTAGATGGGTCCTCAGTGGAGGATGACTCACGTTTAGTGCCACAGCTGGCCTCTTTTGCTTGTTTTCTTTCTTCCCCCTGCCTGCAGTATGTGAATGGCATAATTACAGCCATGCTAGGAAGCCCTTGAGAGTCTGAAATGTGAAAAATGTGAAAGGCCTTGGGTAGCACTGTATACCTATCAAAATAATTTTTTACTGTCCTCAAGTCCATACATATTCCCTGCTCTAGGGAAGCTTTAGTACTTCATAACAACAACAACAAAAATGCTAACAATTTTGGGATTCCAACTGATAGAATGCTTTCATGATAAAAATGGGTGAACCCTCTCTCTCTGCCTGTAGTTCACTGGCAGCAAGCATGCCTGCTCTTCCCTAGAGCCCAGAGAAGCCCTTTCCCTTTAGCAGGAATCTTCAGTGTTGCCAGAGAGTTTGGTTTTGCCTGAATCAGGCTCTAAAATGCACTTTTCCCATTCACAGTCCCTCAAGTAGCTCAGAAGAAGGTCATGTTGATGACATTATGTTCCATGCTAACATTTGCCTCTCCTATTTGCCCGCTTCTTGTCCTGATAGACAGATGTCCTCCGTGGCTTGGGTGACACTGCAGTACAGATTTTTATTGGAAAAGTTTTTGTTGTGCAAAATTATAAAGTAAATGGGAATTTTCCATACAGTGTGTTTTTGTTTTTTCCCTCGTAGATTCCAAATACAAGCAGTTATAAATATAGAATAATTTTTCTGTGGCTTGTATTTAGTATATTATGACTGCATCTGTGTCATAAAATGGTATTTTGCTCCTCTAAAATTATTTTGACCCATCTTGTCATAAGCAGAGACTTTACAGCAATTTCATGAGCTAAAATATAGGCTGACTACACATGCTGTAATGGTTCTCTTGGCAGAGAATCTTGTTTGGGTCAAGGGACAAATTTATAGCTATAAAGTACCTCATTCTCGTAATGATGGTTCTTCCACTAAAGATGGATATTGAGCACCTTTACTTCAGAAAGATGCCCTGCTCTTTAGCAGTGATGGCCAGTGCCATTCCTATCCCCATTCCCATAGAGGGAGAGGTTTCTGAACTCTGCCACTCAGTTCTCTTGCACTGTATGGCTTTATTTGGCATTGGTAGTTTTGAGTCAAGGAATTAGTGTTGGGTTTTGAATAAACTTAAAGGAATTAAAGTTAGGAAATATGACATGGCTTTCCTCTATGAATCTTTTGAGGTATGACACTGTAAAAACAAAACAGAAAGCCCTGCTGAATGATGCTGGCTGCTCCAGTAGTAGTTCTTCTAAGTATTGACTTCTGTGGCTCTTGGAAAAAGTAGCTACTTTGCATTTTCTACTGCTTCTAATCTCACATTGCAAAGTGTATTGTTACTTTGCGAGAGACATAAAAAGCTATTTTTTATTTCCTTTATTCTATTGTTCCCCTGCTTCTCTCTTTTTTTTTTTTCTTTTTTTCTTTTTTTTTCTTAAACACTTAGGAATATATTGAAATAAGGAAAAAAAAAAATCGTGTTAAACAACACAGTTATGTGCTCCATAACATGGAATTATATGAGGAGAACTTTGACAGTGGTAAAATTGATCTGTAAATGCTGTCTGAAAAATATTTTGCAGGATGACTTATTCACTTCATGTTCTAATAACATAATCTGTGTAATGCTGCCTTAAAGCTATATAGCCTTCCTTGTATCTGGCAGCTTTTTGTCTGCCTGTGATAGAGTAGAAAAGAGCATCCCTCATAACACTTGGGTTTCCCTTTCTGTGATGCTGGGGGATGTATTCGGTTGTCTTCAGGGACAAAGCAGCTTTGTTGTTTCATTAATGATGACAGAAAGAAAAAGGAGGAAAAAAAAAAGGAGGAAGGGGGATCAACAGAAATCCTGAGTTGAAGTGAGGAGGAAGTGAACAAGGGACAAGTGTTTGTTGTCTCTTCTGATTCAGGAACAAGATAGGGCTTCAAATGAGACTGGTAGGTGGCAGGTTCAAAGCCAGCAGATGTGACTGCTTTCTCTCCAGTGAGTTGTTAGGAATCACAGGGTTGAGTTACCTAGGGAATTGAATGATTGCACTGCAGTCTGTGGCTTTAAACAATAAAAGTTTTGCCAGAGTTTAATTGCTGAAAATCATTTTATAAGTAATACCTCTTTTCTTTGCTTATCCAGATCAGATAAAACTACAGATGGTACAGCCAAAGCCAAGACAACGTGTCAACTGATGAGAAGTGACTTTACCTTCTGAGAATGTTAGCTTCCTAGTGGCCCAAGATCTTATATGCGAGTGCAACGTCACTGCCAAGAGACCATGGCATGCAATCATTGATCAGAAGTTGCAAGGATGGAAAAACAAAGGACCTCTCTAGCTGTAATGCTTAAATAAAAAATAAAAAATAAAAATTCAGCTGAATCAAAAAAATAGCCCAGCCATGGGAGAAAATGGAAGCTTTTGGGAAAGCCTGATATATGCACATCCTACCTGCACAACTTGGAAGCAAGAGGCAGAGGGATCTATCTACCATCTAGCCAGCATTTTCTTTGTTGTTGGCTTCATGGGTGGAAGTGGATTCTTCGGGCTACTTTATGTCTTCAGTTTGCTTGGATTGGGCTTTCTCTGCTCTTCTGTTTGGGCTTGGCTGGATGTCTGTGCTGCTGATATATTCTCTTGGAACTTTATACTGTTCGCTATATGCTTCATACAGTTCATTTATGTTACCTACCAAGTTCGGAGTGTGTCCTTTGACAAAGAATTCCAGGAACTCTACAATGCTCTTTTTCAGCCCCTAGGAATCTCCTTAACTGTCTATAGGAAGATTGTCTTGTGCTGTGATGCAGAGGTGGTTACTCTGGAGAAGGAGCACTGTTATGCTATGCAAGGCAAAACCCCTATTGATAAACTGTCCTTGCTTGTATCAGGCAGGTTTGTATCAGTTTGTTCTGGCTTGCTTACTGTAAATATATTCTTTGAGTTTTTTTTTTTTTTTCCCTTCTTGAAAAGGAGAGCAAGAAATGCCTAATTTGTGTATTGTTTGTTCATTTTCCAGTAGAATAGATTAAATATTAATGCATGTAGTATAAATATTAACAGGCTAAATACACTTGTCTAGGGGACAGCACTAACATGTCAACACCACGCACGCAGTCTGTAACAGCTTAAAGAGAAAGATTTTAAATCATCACTCTTTTTCAGGACACTGTATTATAGCACTCCCAGGTTACTCAGATAAAGGGAACATAAATGTGTCCCTCAGTCTCCACGGCCTGGCTGAATAACACATCTTCCTCATTTTCCCCTGCTAATATCATCTGAAACAGGACTAAAATGTAGTTATGAAACTCAGTATAGTGAGGTAAACTGTTTAATAGAGTATCCTGACTGTAACTGCTCTGTAGGAGATGGAGGGGAGGAATAAGGGAGAAAGAGCAGGCCCAACAACCCCCTTCTATTACCAACGGGCATGGTGAAGCCCTACCAGGATGGGCATGGCTGAAGCTACAGTTTGTATGGCCTTTAATAAGGCCCTGAGGCAAAGCGGCCGCCTGCACGTGCTCCTGGCTGAGGGAGACCCTTGCAGCAAGCCTTCAGACAACCCTGCTGGTGCTTTTCTGAGGGCAAGTGCACTGCTGTGGGACCTCTTGGTCTCACCACCACAAGGACAGATTGCCTAGCCAGAGATGACGAGCAGTGTCTGTCTTGGATAGTTTTGATTAGATGCTTCCCAGGTGCGTTCTGACAGGTGCATGGACAGAAGAAACTTCCAGGTAGCTTGAAACTTGACTGACAGGAACGCCTGTAATGAGCAATATGGATTGTATGTAGTTGGCCCTGCATCATCCTAGTCTGCCATGTTCTTGGGAGCTCTCCAGAAGGTACCATCTGGTGTGTATATATATATAACATACCTACCAGTTGGCTGTAAGTGTACTGAAGGAGAGGTGTCCAGCCTTCTACGCACACCGCCATTCGGTGGTGGTACAGGGAGCTCCTGCTACGTTATTTTGTGCACGAGAGGGCTGCTACCTGTGCTGTTGCAAGAAGCATTAATCTCAGTCCTGAGCAGATGTAAAAAGGGGGTTCCCACAGTTTAGTTATTTCCTTTTAGGTCAGGAGGTTCAAGTATGCATGTCCTGCTCATGTCCCTTCAAACTTAAGTATACAGGGAAAATTTCTTGGGCCTTTGCTGGAGACCGCAGGGAGCCCCTAGGTCCATGCTGTTCCCCTGGCTTCATCCCGTGGCAGTGCAGCTCCAGCTAAACAGCGAGAGAGCCCGATGCAAGATGTGACATGTCATGCTGCCTCCTCTGCCACTTTGTCTCCTCTAAAATGTGTATTTGCCAGACTAGGACATGCATGCTCCGGCTGTCCAGCAAAGGCACCAAATGGGGCTCTGCACGTTGCTCTTTCAGCTCTCCCCTTCTTGCTTGCCCTTCTTGGCAAAGTTTGCACGTGGCTGCACAGACCTGCCCCAGTTAGGAGAATGTGTCTTGAGGAGGCCTGGAAGGGTTTGTGTGCCTGTTGCACAACTCTTTTGTACTGTCACTCAGCTGGATTGATCCAGCTGTGTGCAAAATAATGCATAGTTAGGACACTGTTGGCCAGTGATTACTTTTTGCTATCAAAGCTATATTTGAACTCCTCACAGTATTAGAAATAACACATTCTTGTTGCAGTCCTTCCTACTGTACACATAGTACTGACAAATTAACACATCTTATCTTGGTAGGATCAGAGTGACAGTTGATGGAGAGTTTCTGCATTATATTTTTCCTCTTCAATTTCTGGATTCTCCCGAATGGGATTCACTGAGACCCACAGAAGAGGGTATTTTCCAGGTAAAAGTGGAGGGTGGTTTTTTTGTTGTTGTTGATTTGTTTTGTTTTTTAACAAAACTACAGGAAGCTGATCAAGTGTTAATCTGTGTAGAAATAACTTCATTTATTTATGGGTTTTATTTGTAAAATTATACAAACATCTGGCCTTCCAGTATTTTGGGGAGGGAGCCTCCCATTTTCACTAAATCATTATGCTGTTTGTATCTTCCTTGTGTTTGGTTTCTTGTTAGAGCAATCTAGGTTTTTCTAAAAGCTAATCTCGTAGTTAGACTACGCCTCCGTTTCTTGGGGTGTGTTAAAATCCATCCCCAGGAGCGCACCCTGGCAGGAGGTGGGTAGAAGTTTGTGCGGAGAGGCCTCAGGAGGCAAAGCTCAGAGCTGGGCAGCCGGGAAGGTTTGTGCCTGGGGCACCAGTAGGTGTAAGGAGGCAGCGTGAAACGTGGTGTCCGTGTGGGCTGGCACCTTTAATGTGGAGCCCTTGCAGTGGGGTCACTTCACTGAGGGCAGGGTGACGAGCTAGCTCCCGCTTGTGGCCCACCCGGTGGCTTCTGTCCCAAGGAGGGTGACATTTGCAGACGGCTTTCCTGAGATGTGCCGTGCCTGTCTGAGCCGCGGAGAGCAGAGCAGGTGCTCGGAGCGAGGCTTGGGGCGTGCTGTGAGCCCGGGTCCTGGCTTGGGCTGCTGCTGGCAGCGTAGGCGCTCGTAGCTGTCACTGCGGCTGGCAAGACAGTCGTTGGTGGCCGCTCCTCGTCTTCCTTCTCACTTGCCTTTTGCATGCAACACACCTCACAGCGCTCGCTAGCCGGATTAAATGGTTTTAATTGCAGATGCAAAAGTAGCAGCATAAGCGACTGCTGAGGGAGAGAGAGAAAAGGAGAGAGGTTTTTGAGCAAGGACGGCAGCAACAGTATCACTGCTCATCATCTAGCTGATTTTAATTTTCTGTTCTATAGGTAACACTTACAGCAGAGACAGATTGTCGATACGTGGCCTGGAGGAGAAAGAAGCTGTATTTGCTGTTCGCTAAGCATCGTTTCATCTCACGCCTGTTCTCAATACTCATCGGAAGTGACATTGCTGAAAAGCTATATGCCTTGAATGACAGAGTGCAAGTGGGGAAAGGATTTAGATATGACATTCGGCTACCAAACTTCTACCATGTTTCGCTTCCAGAGACACCTACAGTGAAGTCCTCCCATCACCTACAGAGAAATTCTCCGAGGCAGAAGCTAACGGGTGTTGCCAATTGTGACACCTCCAGGAAACAATAGTGAGAAGAAAAATTCTACTGCAGTCATTCCCAGAATTGATGGGGAAATACAAAATGATGAAGCAGAATGAGACATAGTGAAGTCAAATTTGACAGAAAAGTGCTATTTACTTTAGTTGAAGTAGCTTGAATTCTTCCCCCTCGCTGCAGAGCCAGCTGGTTGGCTCGTACATTTTGACTAATTGTGCGATATGTTTAGTTTCTTTGGATTCTTTTATTGTTACTTTTGGAGGAAAACAGATCATAGTAAACTGAAATTTTATTGTGATTGTGGTGGCCTCTACTTTGTGCTTCAAAAAAAAAAGCACAGTATTTGTGATCATACATTCTCAAAAATATTTTTCATAAAGTCTATTTTATCTTAAAACAAGTATTTAAAATATAGCAATCTACTTGTATCATTCATATTTATGCCACACGAGCCTTGTCTCAACATGGAGAATATTACAGAAAATAACATCACTTTTTTTTTTTTTTTTTTTGAAGAAAGGACAGATTTCAAAATGCACGGCAACATTCTTTAAAACAAAACAATAAATTCCCTCCCATAAGTGGTCAATTTCTCTCAGGCTATCCTAAAAAGACTTTATGTGAAGACAAACATAAAGGTAATTATGTTTATTAATGTAGGCATTAATAAAGCAAAGCAATCATAATTGCTGCAAATATATAGTAGGGAAATGGTTGTGTAGTGTTTCTAATAGATTGTAATGCTATAGCACCTAGATTTCCAAGGTGTAAGTGCCATTCATGATCATGTACAATAAATACGGTTAATCAATCAACTGCCCAACCATTGGAGTTTGTTTCACAATATCCTTTTTAGCCAAGTTTGTCAGGAAGAAATTACTTAAGAAACAGCTACAGCAACAAATAAAATTATTGTTTAGCTTCCAGGGTCAGCTCTCTGTGCTTACAGAATTCTTGATGTAAAACGCACTCTCTGAAATGCTGTGATGTTTTAATAATGTATAGGAGCACCAGCTCAAGCTTGGTAGGAGGAAGCTGGTTTTGAACCTTGAGGTCATTGTGCCTTGGGGGAGAAGTGTTTCGAATGCCTTTCCTAAATCACATTTCTGTTCCTGTGCCTGAGGCCTACTAATAATCAAAAAATAAGAATAATTATTATTTTATGAGACAATATTGCTGCTTGACAGACCAAGGTGGATAACATTTTTAATAATTAAAATTAAAAATTGCTGGACTGTTTGATAGGACAATTATTGTGAGTCTGTGTATGTGCAGATATGCATACAAGCTTGGATCTTCAGAGTTGTTGCTGGAGGAGCTAAGATAATGATATAACCCCCTGGCTCAAAGATAGTCATGCAGCATATTTAACCAGGTTATTAGAAGTGTTATGAAAACACACATCTGAATGTCCTTCAGTGTAGAACAGATAACGCTGTGCAAGTTATGCTTTTGCCTCCACATCTCTTTCTCAAAGAGATATCTGCCTAACATAAAGTGCATAGGGCACCATAACATGTAATGCGATAATCCCCAAATTGTGCTAATAACCTCTACACGTTATGTATTTTGTATTTATTGCTTAATATGTGAAGCCTCTGAGAGACAAAGCTACTTTATGTTGGTCAAAAGATAATTGAAAAAAAAAACATGAAAGGAAGGTTCATTGAGTGCTATTAAATGTGGCTGGCTCAGGAAATAGTCAAGGAAATAGTTAAGGCACAAACTGCCAGAGGTTGGGAGAGCACACGGAGAAAGTGTAACTGTGTGCCCTGTTCTTACACTGTTCATTGGGCTGTGGTTGGAGACGGGATAAACAACTAGGTGGCCATTTCATACAACTTAGTACAGTTACTCTCATGCAACCTCAGCAGTGGGTTAGTATCATCCCATCTGTCTGTGGTGCTCAGTTTCTGAAGTTGCTAAGAAGCGCAAATATTCAAAACTTTGCAAAATAATAGTGCATCATCTCTCATATGTGCGGCCAGTTGCGTTGAATTTTACATTCCAAGCTCCGCTTCAGCCAGCTAAGCTGTTGCTGGTTCAACATTCCATTCTTTTACACTTTTTTTAACAGATGATTCAAAAATACCCTCACCCATCTCTCATTCTGATAAAATATCAAGAATTTACAAGTTTCTCTTGCTATAATGAGGCTTGGATCAGTAGGTACTTTATACTTAGCATTATGAGTTAACACTCTAGAAACATAAAAAGTAACTCTAGACTTTGGCACAATATAAAGCATCAATTCATATTTTAGACTCTTTTTTGCATTGTGCATGTCTATGAAAAAAACTTGCATTAACTTAAATATGGGCAGGCTTTCATAAAGTAATATGACCATCCTGACCTTCTAAGTCAGACCAAGGAATCCTGCCCACTCAATTTTTGTATCAAGTTTACATATTTTCGTTAAGCTGCTGCATACTGCTTATACAGATACCTGCTTTTGCATGTGATGCTCTACTACACACCAAGTGATTTTTCTTTTCTCATGACCGTTTTTCATGACCTTTTCATGACCTGTGCCTTACTTTCAGCCTAGCTTCCAACAACTCCCTTGTGATTTTTTTTTTCGTGGTAAAATCAGTTACTATCAGAAGTCTCTACTAGGATACAACTGACTCATTTTCTGAACACGCTCTTAGATAATCTTGTTTAGCTTTTGCTAGGATGCTTTTCAGAATTTGTGTCATTTTAAAAAAAAAAGTAATTTCCATTTTTTTAGCATCTGTTTCAATCATGACTATTGAACATCTCAGCTATAGAATTCACGGCATATATCTACAATAATAGATCTATACACTCAAAAAAACGGAAGTGAGACAAGATCTGCCCCCATTCCTATGTTTTTAATCATCACAATAGCTCTTCTAAAATATACTGTAAAATACACTCTGGTATGTGACTCATAATATAGTATTTGAGATGATCTACATAATTTACCTAAATAATGAAGTACTCAAGACTGATGTCACTAAAACAATACATTTTTTATACTATCACATACAGCCAGTTACAATCTATAGGTTAGCAACAGAAAGCAACAGAAAGCTCTGACTTGAACATATTCAATTTCTGCTTGTGCATATGCACTCAGGCATAACTATCAGTGAGCTGGTGAGGCTCCCTTAATATGTTTTTTTAAGAAAAAAAAATATTTGAGTCAGCACTGCCCTATGAAGCTAAGATACTATTGTGAATCCTTTTCTTTATTTGCAGTGATTTTCCTTTAGTCACATCTTAGTCTTTGAATAGTTCCTTTATCTTTTATGGGATTATGTCAAGATTTGGATATTGTTACAGGTTAGAGTGGTAGAAGCTGGTGCCCATGGTTGTTTGCTCCCTCATCTGTATCAATCAATCTAGCAATTGCAAGAATTGAAAAAAAAAAAAAAAAGGAGAAAGCAGCACTGAACTTCCTGTAGGTTTTATGAAAAAAAAAGGCTTATTTTGACCTGTTTTGACCTGGAATTGTAGAAAATGAGTTTAGTGGATGTGCCAGTGTATTGTGATATCCTCAAAGCCCATCTTGCCTTTTTATGGGCTTTTGGGCAGGTTGATTGCAGTCCTTTGGGAGAGAAATGGTACATGGCTTAAGTAAGCGTAACACTGACCCTGCCATTCATTTGTGAGGTAGGAGTTTTTTAACAAGTAGTAGTTTAAGTACAGGTAACAAAATCAAGTGTTTTTCACTCCAGCTCAGCTCTGCTCAATACTGCAGAATCACAAGGGTGATAACCAGAGAGAACGATCCCTATGCACTATTATAATTAATAATGCTGTGCAAGGGAAGTTGCCCTTAATGCAAGCGATTAGTTCACGTGGTTGCCTGTCAGTCCTGCAGCTTCAGGAATTGATCGCCATGCAGCAAACCAGAAACTATGGCATAGTGTGATCAAAGGAGACTCAGTAAGAGAAATTACAAATACATATAAAGTTATCTCTGCAAAGAATGAACTGGGAAACCTGAATACTGCTTGGTTGAAGGTGAATAGATTTGCAACACCTTGAAAAAGGCATTTGCTTGCAGGAACTAAATAAAATATTGATGCCACATTTCCAGAAAAAAAAAAAATCCTCCACAGTATTGAATTACTGTAAATTATAAATATAATACATATTTAGATGCAACATGCATAAAGTATTATGTTGTTTCTCTCCTATAAGCAGGTCTTGCAAACTAGCTCTTAAAAATACAACAAATCCATAACTGTATAGATTGAAAAATAAAACCATTTAAATAGAAGAAACAGATGTGACCATCTATTGCTGAATTCAGGGAAATTAACAGATTAGATTTTCTTTTTTCTGTATTTGCAATAAGTGAAAGCATACTTTTCCCAAAAAATTTTTAGATTTTTTTTTTAAGAGTACAAAATAGATACCTTATCAAGCTGATTGAGTGATCTCTTTTGAAAATACTTATTTTGATTGTATTAATATGCATACAAATGGAGGCTCGGGTTTTCTGGGGAAAAACAGCTCCATTTTTTTCTGTTTGCATAATTCATGTGAACTTTTCTTTTGTGTAGATTTTTGTGTCTGCCGTTTCTCCTTAATTCTCTGCAAGAGGCAGAGGCAATAAAAGCTGCAGCGTGCCTTCTATTGTACTGTTCCAGTTGTCAGAATTAACTGGTTAAAAAAAGAAAAGCACAGCTGAGTAGTGCTTGAATGTTCTGGTATTAATAATGCACATTATTAATACCATAAATGAATAAACACAGCAATGCTGAAGGACTGTTTGCTAGCTCACCCTGTCATTTTAACATTTATGGTCTGCCTTCTCTGTTGGGTGTGAATCAAAAGAGTTAATGGAAGTTGCCCGTGTAAACAACGCCACCTCATCCCGCTGAATCCAAGCGCGGAGGTGGAGCTGCACAAGTGCCAGTGTGTGGGAGAAGGGCAGCACAAGCCCGTCACGTGAGACGTGCGGCGCTCACCGAGGCTCAAGCAGCAGCTGGAACTTCAGGCAATGCTGCTGTCCATCCACGCGTCCGTCCTCGTGTCCCTCCCTCCATGTGTCCGTGCATCCGGCAGCGCTGCGCTTCGCATCCCAGGTGCTGCCGGTGTTAGCAACGGCCAGGGAAAAGGTGGGATGCTCCCAAGAACTTGCGGGAGCCGAAGGATATTGTAGCAGTTCGTCTTTTGCTGCGGGTTCCCCAAAATTCAGCTGTAAGCTCCACTGCAGCTTTTTATTTGTGGGATCTGTGGTGTGCTGTGGGGATTGTACCATTTCCCTGCATTAGTGGGGTTTTTGAAGATAAATGTCTTAAAGATGCTTAAAACATGTAAGTCATATAAAAGAATAAATGCAATAAAATACTGGTGGTAAATAACTATTTAAGCAGTGAGTGACTCTTGCAGTTTTTATTGTATCTGCAAGTAACTCTCTACCCAAACTTGTCTAAAGGCTGAGGCATAGAGCAGTTTTCTGGGAGTAACATGTTAGGACACCCTGAACCCAGAAATCCCCTTTTACTGCTTCGTGCTCTAACATTTATATGTGACATTTCTATAGCAGTGGGCAGCACCATCATCTTCTCCAACAGCTGCATCTGGCAGGAGAGCATTGAACCTGCTCAGTTCTTTGACAGGACACGTCTGGCTCCCTGTCTTCAGGAAGGACCTGCAGGTTTATGATCCCAAGCCAGTAGATACCTGCATGGTGCCCAGGCCCTGTATAGGGGTAAGACATATATTTGGGTTTAGCATTTCCCAAATGTAAGTTTTATTGGCTCATAAAAAGCATATAGGGAGATCTAGATGCCCAACTCCACACTTGGACTTCTGGGGGTCAATTCTGGGAGCTTAAGGACCTGGCTCTAAAGGCAGGATATTGGCAGGTAGGTTATGGGATCAGTTTAACATGTATTAGTTAGTGCCCCATACGGTCCCACGTGTAGTCTCTTACACCATGCTAAATGTAAAATAAGTTCTTCCTCAGCAAAAATGAGGCAATTGGGTTCACAGCCTCTAGAAGGCCCAAGCAGGACCATTAATAGGTACCACAGAGCAGTTACTGAGCTGGCGGGGGAACTGTGCTGGGCTCCGCGCGTTCAGCTTACTCCATTCAAATCCTCTACGTTGCTAGTGAATCAAGTTGTAGCAGATACTCTATTTTGCTAACAGATTTAGTGTTGACAAAAATAATTTCAATACTTATTTTGAATATGAAGAAAAACTGTCCTGTTTCATTTATAGAAATGTAGGATTCGCTCAAATAACGTTTTTAAACAGATCTCCCTAGTGAAGTGAATGGGAGAACTTAAAAGCCAGCATAGAGCACAGCTCTTGGTGATTTTTACTGGGTCTCCA
This sequence comes from Nothocercus julius, assembly GCA_013398735.1. NCBI lineage: Eukaryota > Metazoa > Chordata > Aves > Tinamiformes > Tinamidae > Nothocercus > Nothocercus julius. Next base: position 11,825,373 of record VZSV01000006.1, on the reverse strand, counting down.
TTTTCTTGTTCATTTCTGGCTTTTCAGTAGTGTCCTTTCAGTATATGTCCACATTAAAAAAAAAAAAGGCAGTACAAAAAAAAATGGTAAATACTGAAAATCTGAAATCAGGTATGCAATATAAAACATTTCTACACTTTTTTTTTTTTTGCTTTTACAAATTCATAGCACTATTCTCTTTGCCATAGCACCATAGCCATTTTAGTTCTGAAACTGTGCTTTAGACCGGTATATGTATTTAAGCTAATACTAGATGCAAAAGCAATAATCATAGATAGAGAGCCTGTGTATGTTTATTGCAGTATGCATTGTTATTTTTACCCCTATATACTAGGGGTTTGTATGCTGTTTTTTTCTTTACAAAACAAAGAAATATAATAAACATTATTCAATAGGATGGTCTTCTTCATCCATTCATATTTGAGGGAGGTTTTTTTGTTGATTTTTTTAATAATTATTTGATTTTATTCTCAAAGATCGTGCGAACGCAGCCCTCATGCCTCGCAGCAGGCATGTTGCTTCTCCCACAGGATGCAGCCCAGCACGTGAGCCCGCAAGGCAGCGGAGCGGCCAGGGCACGCGACTGCAACAGCAGCAGGGCAGCTTCTGGGATGGCAGAGGCGGCACTTAATGCTGTCAAGAAGCAGTGTTTTAATTGCTCCATCAGCCAGGTTTATGCTCAAGAGAAAAAAATATTTCAAAGATCCAGGACTGCTGAGGTTAACGGGCATAACGGGCTCCTGGTTGATCAGGCTCCTCCAACCCATGCACTTGCACACGACTTGTGCATTCCTAGTTTGTTTGGTTTCTTTTGCTGTTGATCTTTTACTCCCTGAATTTATTTTGTGTTGCTTTTTTTCACTGTTATCAGTCATCTGCTCCTTTACAGGATTTTCAGGTTTCTCCCCACCACTTTTGTTCTTGCTACACTCTCTTCACATCTTCTTGCAAAAAGAAATTTGATGTAAAAATGTTATCTTCTGCCCATTTTTAGTTCTTCTGAACTATTTATCTTCTTCTCCCCCTCAGAATATGGAATATTTTCATTCTCAAATCCTACATGCTTTCTCCATCACTTGCTTAAATAATTCTGTAGACACATCTTCTACCTCCCTCCACTTTCATGTTTTTCCTCCTTCCTTCTGTTATTTAAATTAGCTCTTTGAATCTTTCATTTATATTCCTTTTCCATTTCTGTCTATCCTTCCAGAGATTTTAAACACTTGTCATGTAATTCTTTTTTTTTTTTCATCTTGAAATAAAGTCATAATTATTTATCAATAAAAGAATAAAAATCCTGGAAAAAAATATATTTTTTAATCAGGCAAATATGCAAAGTCCTGATAATGCAAGTCTAGCCTTCACCGTCAACTATTCAAACACTCAGCTAAAGAAAGATCAATTGGTACTGAAAGTTGGTAAAATTGCAATTTTACCAACACCAGAAAGTACCTATGCCTTTACCACGACAATACCTGGAATTCTTTTGGTTTACCCGAGCACTCACATGGACTAAGATAAATTCACAAAGATCTCTGCAGAGAGAGGTTGTGACCCGTAGTTAACATGGATTAATTTGATTAGCACAGACAGTTCTCGATGCTCATCCTGAAGCATCTTTGTGTGTGGAAGTTCTCCAAAACAGAAAAATCACAGCCAGTTCAAATAGTGCTGCCAGTCCCGCTGCCGTGGGGCCCTTAAGGGATGGGATACAGAACAGAAGAAACGTGAGAGCTCGGCCTGTGGCTTCCCTTCCACTGCAATGACATGTGCAGGAAGAGCTGCCATGTCAGCTGAGAGCAACGTGTTGATAGTAACTTGAGTCCTTGACAATATTCCTCTATTTCCAGTTCTGGACAGACTCCTTGTTATTCCCTGTTGTCGCTACAGAGCTGCCACAGCAGAGCAGAGACAGCGGCGCCATGACCCTCACCTAGCAAAAGTCAATAGTATGTTAGAACATTTTTTTTTTTTTTAATCATGTGGTTTAGGTAACCAACACCTGAACAAGCAGAGCAGGCAATTCAGAGGGCAGTCTCAAAAATGTGAACAGATCAGAGCTTTCATATATTCACAGCAATCATTCACTGAGCAATTTCAAACAAGGAACATATAAATTAAATTGTCAGCATCACAGGTAATTGCTAGACTCATCACAGGTAATTCAGGATCAGGGATAATTGCTAAATGTCATTGGATAAATTGTTTACTGTGAACAGTTTAGATAACTTTAATAGCAAACACTTCTACTCTGCCCTTTTATCTCCTGATTGTGTACCCTTGAATAAACATCTATGACAACCAGCACATCTGGTAAAACTTGGATGTTTTGACAGATCATTTTAGAAGAAAGCTGGCCCCTGGCTCTAAGCTGGCAACAGTCAATTATTATGCTATCAGTCAGACACTTGAGGGGCCCAAGATATGATGTTTTATATCTTTGTTTCAAAAGCAGTTCACAAAAGGATAGATTTGCTTGTATAAATAGGAGACACCCTCCCTGTTGCTAGGGCATTGGAAAAATTGCTGGGCTATATACACTGCAATATAATAGCAAGTGATGTTGCAGCATCTGAAGTAAAGATGCCTCGGGACACATACTCTCCTCTTAAGTAACCCCCATGGAATACTGAAGAATGAAGATTATATTTATCATTCACAATCTCTTCCACACAAACTTTCCTATAATATAAAAAAGTAATTCTCAATGATGCTTTTAGATAAAATCTTTTTTTTTTTTTCCCTAGAAAAATGTTTCACAGTTATATAACACATAATTTTAACATCTTGGATGGGACCTATCTCAGTGAAATGTCACAGTTCTGAACTACACACCTAGGACTCCTCCAATAAACAGAAATACACGGCAAGAGCATTTCATCCCATTTCTGAAACTTTTCGAGCAAACACAGGATGAATTACTTTCTGAAATAGCCCCTTTGCCTTGTCATTTTTAATGAAATTTAAGAGATTTAAGAGATTAGGTATCTTTTCTCGTACAGATATTGAGTATTCTTTCTGGAACTTTACATAGAAACATTGAATATGTATGTGTGCATAAGTATGCATACATGTATGGACATATCCATGTGAGAACGTGCGTGCACACATGCACACATGTGCATAGACACATAGATCTTACACACCAGAGAGCTTGTCATCGTCTCAAAGTAGCTGTATCACCTAAAACAGTTGGGATTCAGGGCTAGAGGAAGCAAGAGTACAAAGCAATCATTGTTTCTCTGTGAAAAATGTTGCCTAAAAAAGCTGCAGAGTTGATAGCTTTCATTTGGAAGAGGCAAACAGTTTATGCCACCCGCAATTTTATGAAAATTACTTTACAGTTTGCTTAATAAAGCCTTTTAATAACTTGCTGCATCTAAATGAGAAACAACAGATGTCAAGCTGCATTGTCAAAGCTCACAGAGCAGGTTGGTGAAGATAAGGAACGTAACTGAGTAGTCCGCAACATCCATGTGACATTTTCTACTGCGAAGAAGAACTAAATAAGTGGAGAAATAACTTGAGCTATCAAGAGTTTTATGGCTAAACAAGACAGAGAGAAAGTCTGCATCAACAAACAGCTCCAGTACCAATGTTTAGACCTGCCTCTACTAAGTAAATGCATCCGTTCAACAAATCTCTAAAAATTGATCTAGCTCTTCAAAGTAAAAGCGTCGTAAATGTACAAACAAGCAGTTTTATTTCTTGCCTCTAACCAACTTACATTAGCAGGCTTCAATCAACTTTTACTTTATTGACATAAATACGAGGTTAACCCAAGTAAGTCTTTGTTAGCAGTAGAACATCAAACCAATTTAATTAAACCAGAGTATCCTTCTGATATTCATGAGACCTTGACATAAGAGAACAATTTTTATGAATCAGACTTTGCCACATACATGACATTCTACTCAGAGAAGTTGTTATCTCTAAAACTAAAGGTTATGTAAAATTAGTGTCTCCGTAGAACATCAGAGCATTATTAATGATAAGAATAAGATAATGGTAAGAACACAGAGCATTATTCATGCTCCATACAGCATTACTATCTCAGTAGAGCTATTATCTTTACAAATTTGATGCTAATCATTCTATTAGAGAAAGATAGGTCTGTCCTCCCTCAGAGCCTCTTCAAGGGCCAAGCCATCAGGGCAGTTCTTCAATCCACCCTTGTTTACTTTCTGCTGACACCAGTTCTAAATACCACTGTTGAAATTACCTACTTAGCCTCAGTTCTTATAGCTCTGCTGTGCAGTGGAAATGACATTTAATCAAGAATATACTGAACACAAAGATAGCAAGACACTAGCTCTGAACAGGACAAAATTCTACTCTTTCACACAGCTGCAAACACCATTAGTTAAATTGTCAGATTTTCATAGTCAACTGGTTTTTCACTGTTAGACTACTGTGTGTCACCATTTCTCCCCACAAAACCAGAGAAGATCTGGAAGGTAATAAGAAAAGTACAAAGACTCTGTAAAAGACACAACTACCACAGAAAATTGTATTTTTCCAATGCATAGCACTCAGTAACTTTTTTGAAAATGCTGACACGTCAGTCTAGATTTGTATAGGCGCTGTCTGACAGTCTGCTTTGTGCTGCTTTTGGAAGCAACTTGGCCTTGTTCCAGCGAGCATAACTGAATATTATCAGTTCCAAACATATGCTAGATGCTATCTCCTGTAACCATTCCCGTGGCCATATGATCAGAGTTGTTCTTCCTAGCCTTCTCCTAGCTTACTTTACGCTGCATATCTCAGAAAAAAACCCACAGCCACAAGGCTCACTGGCCAGGCAGTGGAAACACAGTCTCAAACCAAGTCCTTCATAATAAATGCTCATAATAAATTTTCCAAAAATTGTGTTTCATACCAACAAGCAGAATTCCTAAAAAGCTGATTTACATGTCACATATTAGCAGACATATCCAGGTTCCTTGTCCAAGATGTAAAGGTGAGAATAACCATAACAAAGCCACAGTCTCCCGAGACACATGTATGTGTATAGATACCTTACTTCAAAAATAGTTCAGGATCCTGTATTATTCGTTCCAGAAATATAATGCTGACCATACACTCTCATGTGCTATAAAAACACACTTTGTAGCTCGGTCATCACTATGTGTTGAGATTTTCTGCCTTTGCAGTCCTCATTTATCACTGACAGTCAGGCCTAGGGATGGGATGCCTATACACCCTACATGCAACACCTTTCTCGATGACACACACCAACATGGAAACGAAGGCACAGCAGGCAGCTGTTCAGTCACTCCTGTAAAAGAGGTGGTGCAAGAGCATTATAGACTATACATCAGTAGTGCCACAAACAGTGGCAAAAGAGGCCTGCTTCAGAAACATGTCATGTCTGGGAGCTGTAGAACTGCCACGCGAGGAAGCTCCCTGCCATTTCTTAAACACTGTGCTCATGACAAAGCAACCACAGCAGGGGCCAAGCTGAGAGGAACGGTTTTGTAACTGCTATTGTGCTCCTTGACTCGCCATATAGGGAGAACACTGCCTGCCACTTGTTTAGGGCAGAATCCAGCTCTACTAATTTTAACCATCCCAAAGCCAGGCACTTTGCCCAAGCTCCACGCTCCTTCTACAGCGAACGGGGGGCATCTCCGTGGGGCGATTCATGCCATGTATTTCAAACGCCCGAATGGGGCACTCCTCTGTATTCAGGGGTTGAAAGCAGGAGAGAACCGGGACGAGTCTTGCGGTCAAAGAGGGGCACAGAGAAGCAGGGCCGATGCCCCGCAGCCTCCCCAGCAGAGCCTCCTTGTGAGGTGCTGGTGCACACGACATGCCAGAGGGACGCGCAGCTCCTCCAGCAAGACCTGGAGGCTCTGCAAGGTGGAGCCGCAACCTCATTATCACCCCACACCTCACCCACCTCACCC
>VZSV01000006.1:11798588-11819138 GCA_013398735.1 Nothocercus julius | reverse complement strand
GCCCTTCCCGAAACTTTTCCGCGGGCGCCCGGCAGGGGGCCGGGCCCAGGTAAGGGAGCGCCGGGCGGGACGCACCTGCGTGCGGGGCCGCGCTGCCCTCAGCGGGGGCGAGCGCGGGACGCCCGGGGGCGGGCAGCAGGCGCCAGCCGCCGTTGGCTCTGCCTTCTCCGGAGCGCTTGCACAGTTTTCCCTCCTTTTCGGCGGGAAGGGGTGCCGCGGAGCCGCGAGGCTCGCTGCGCTGCAGGCGGGCGGCGGGAAGAGCCGCTGCCGCCGCGGGGCGACCGTTAGGTCGGGAGGGTGGGAAAGGCGCCGCCGTGTTGCGGGGCTGGCGGGGCTTCCCACGCGGGGTTAGTTGTGTGTGTGTATCTATATATGTGTGTATATATATATATATATATATGTGTGTGTGTGTGTGTGTGTATATTTAATGTTTTGTGCTAAAGCTTTTGCAGTAGGTGGCTTCTGAGCAGAAGCGTTCAGTGCTGCCCTTGGCAGAACACGTTTCACGGATCTCAAACTCATAAATGGGCAAATATTCATGTCTCATTAGAAGTGTTTATTGGGGAGGGCCGATTGGAAATCTTTTTCTGTTTGGGATCTTTAGGTATTCTTCTTTTATTATTTTTTTTCCCTGATTTCCTTTGCTTTCCCCCTTCCTCAAACTCCATAGCCCTTATAACTGGGGGGAAGTCTGTTTTTTTCAGCGTGATCCCGTCACTCTCAGCATTCCCTTTTTGGGTGCTCTGAGGCTTCCCAGGTTTTGTTGTGCACATGCAGGCGCAGTTGTCAAGCTCCGCTCCGTGCGCCATAATAACAGCGCTGCCGAGGGCTTTTGAAACAGTTTTGCTGATGTTGTTGTGATTTGTGTATAGAAAGTCACCTTCTGAGCAATGTCTCTCTTTGAGTGGATTCGTTTTTTATAATTGTTTTTTTTTATATATATAATTGTTTTATATATATATATTTTAAACATATGGTGTTTTTCATGCTTGCATGTTGTGGTTTAAAATCAAGCTCTCCTTTCATTGAAAGAAAAAACAAGGGTTATGGAGTGACAGTTGGCAGGATTTTTCAGTGCATCTGTGTAATGTAACACATGCAAAATGAGTGCAACTACAGCTCAATTTCCAGGGGCTGTAGTACAGCTAGTGTGTAGTAAGGTTTGTTATCTTGAGTATATATACTAGGAATATTTGTGCAAGTAAGGAAGTTTTGTTAGCAATATTTTCATTCTATGTAGTTAATTTTTATCTAATGTGAAGACTAACTAGAAAATTTGGTTTTAATGATACATTTAGCAGGTATGAACTTGTCGCAAAGAGTGTGCTGAAATACATCTTTTCTTGTATCACTTGCCCACTTACTTGAACCTCATTATAAAAAGGAAATGTGTAACTTAAGCTGTAATTAGCTTAATCATACTGTCACTAATGATTTGTCTTCAGCTCGTGAAAACAAAGAAGTTGTTATTGATTGCCTAGATTTTCTATGCAGCTTTTGTGCTGCAAGACCGTGGAAAAGTAATTAAAGTTCTGGAGGTATAACAAATTCCTGAGCGTGGTCTATCTTTAGACTCGTACAATCCATCTCCACATAAGTGAGCTAGCAATGACTTTCAAGTCATGCAAATGTACTCAAGCAAGGCTTAAAAAAATCTCACTTAACCAGTGCTGAATGGTGTGGCTATGGGATACAAGGGTTCTCAAGAAAATAGGTGGTCACTTGAGTTTTTTGTTTCGTTTGTTCTCAAGCAGTATGAGCACCTTCTATAGTAAAAGGTGTTAAGTGACTTGATCAAAAGAGAAACATCTTTCCATGGTGACAATTTTGGGTGGTTGGTTGTGGCCTTAATATCTGTGGCTAACAAAGGGAGGATGCTTTTGGCTGGGTTGTGAGATGATTGAGATTACTGTGGGCCGTGTAGGTGACTGGGCTGGTTGGATTTCTAGTCTTCAAATGTGTCATTCTTTAAAAGCAAGTGTAAAAAGAGTAAGGTAGTCTTTATTTTTCCCAACAATACTGTACAAAACTTTCTACTAAAAAACTTTGTCTGGAGATCTTCCTGGATTTGTAACCAGATGCAATTGCAATTACTTGTTCTGGCCCGTTTTGATCATGAGGAGAACTGATAACTTTATGGCTAGCTTTGTATGTGAATTTGATTGTCTTTGTTTCTTTGCCAAATGATGGCATGTTTAGTGTACTTTATGGCAAATTATTAGGCAGGTGAAGGATTGAATGTCCAAAGAAAAGCAGTTGATAGTTTCTTACAAGACTTGGCGATCATGCTGTTCCTCTGTAGGGAATTTATATTGTTTGAAAATAGGGTCAACAGGCTGTCACAAGATGTGGACAAGATGAACACGAATGCAGTTGTCCAGAGTTAACAATAACTTTTTTATTTATGAATGCATTAAAATTCCAGTCCTGAAAATTCTTACCGACTCTCACACTTTTATTCTGTGTAGATAGTTTTGGTAAGTCAGGGGGACTGTTCTTGTGACTCTAGCAACTATACTCTTGCATAGGAACTGGAGAAAAATAGGAATGTAATTGGATAATGTGTGTATGGTAACTGGACCATGCATTTATTGAGGCACCATAGTTATTGGTGCCATAACTTAGAATTTCTTTATGCCAAAAAAACCCACGCTTTAGTTAACTCTTGTAGAAAAACTGATATAGGAATGAAGAGACATGTGAGCTTATTGGGAGGGGGCGGGGGGAGCATATTTGGTAAAAATGTGTGTGTGTGTTTGCTTTTCTCCCATTTGAAGATTGTTTCTATCCAGAGGCCATACCTTATGTCCATAACAGTGTTTGATCCTGCAGGGTCTCTGCATATTTTATAGTATGACTTGTGTAACAGGATCTGGCCATCTGAGGGGAGCTGTAAGAGGGCTGAGTTGTTATTCATGATTTCTTCTCACTATTGCAGGAGGTGTCTAACTGGCTTAAAACTTCCACACAAGTTGATGAGAAGTAGTAAAAAGCATGGATGAAACTAAAACAGCTCTGAAGTCCTTCACAGCCCACTGAACACTTGTAAATGACAGAGATGCAAAGTGCATCCTAGACTGCAAGAAATGTTGAGTGGGTTGGCCCTGACTTTATTGTCAAGCAATTAATCTATTCAGCAGACTTTAAGCACACAAGGCAGGGACATGCATGGTCTCTGCAGAACATATTTGAATGCAAATTCCTCTTATGGAGTGTGTTTGCTCATGGATGCATGTGTTTCATTAATGAGAATCAAGCAGAATTCAATCTCTGTTATTGCAGCAGTAGGGGGTCATGCATACCATGCTGGAAACAGGAGTTTCTCTAAAAATAGTGCTGGTCCTCTAGCTAGAAATTGATCTTTATCTGTTCAAAGCACACTCTGGACTGCTTCTGACTCTAGTTCCTTAAAGAGGCTTTTAGGATTTTAAAGGTAATGTTGTGAAATGTTCCAGTTTATCTTACTAGCTAGTTCTTGATAAGATTTTTTTTTTTTCTTTGTTTAGGGGAGATTTTTTTTTCCCTTTACACTTTAAAGAAAATCTGTATTTATTATTACTGGGGAAAAAAGTCTACATATTTTTAGATTAGAAATCAATTCTCTTAACTGCCCCCATTTTCTCCAGGAGCTGCATGTATTTATTCTTATATATTCTTATTCCATATAATTCTTTATCCTTATATATTTTTATTCTTAAAATATTTATTTACTGTTCTAAATTCCCCTCTGGCCCCATTTAATGAGGCTAAAATCATATGTTGCTTAGGAGATACCAAAATGATTATGCAAGAAGGTCAGATTTTTTTTTTTTTTCTTCCTCTCTTTCTTTGCTCAACTTTACATAAGAGTTTACCTAAGATCATGGACCCATTCAGTAAGTGGTAGATCAAAATGTGATGGCTTTTTCTGTAGAACTGGATGGAATACATAGGATGTCTTAATGAGCAGTTGAAGCTATAACAGCAGGTGTTCAAACAGTGTTGTGTTTATGGCTATGGTTAAAATTTTGAAATTTATCCTTCAGGACTAATATGTAGGTGAAAGCGATAGTAAAACATTACTGAGCTGTGGATTTGGTCTGCCTTTTTAAAATGTTTGTAGAATTTCTATTAATGATAATGGAAGATGCACAAGAAATTTATTTGTCTCTTTGCAATGTATGCCTAATGCATGCTCACTTCTCTCTCCCTTTTTACAGGAATCTTCAAGATGAATACCACAGCAATTAGCCCACTCACTGTTACACCCCTAGGTTTTGTTTCAGACTTAAAAAATGCCACCCCTGTGCCTTTGAATGAGACTGCATGTGAAAACTGGAGAGAGATTCATCATCTTGTTTTCCATGTGGCCAATATTTGCTTTGCAATTGGACTAGTTATTCCAACAACTCTGAATCTTCATATGATTTTTCTGCGAGGCCTGCTGACTGTAGGTAGGCCAGTTTTCTGGGGAGCTTTACAACATTTGTGAAGTAGAAATAGCAGTAAACATTACAGAGTGTTCTGGTCTTCTTGGTTTATGGTGAAATTCCAGCATATATTCATTTTGATGGTGTTTTTGATGTAAGCTTCTTTTTGGTCTAAAAGACCTTATCTGGAAAAGGGGATATATATATATATAATATTTGAAAATAAAATTGACAACTTCAGACTTACGTAGGTGTTCAGGCCCAGCTGGCTACTTACAGTTTATTAGGCTCTGAATCATAGTTAAGTGTATGGATTATTAAGACCTTAGTTTTAGGCTTCATGTGAATGGTGGGCCATCCATTGGCTAGTATGCTGGCTTGGTGCATCTGTAATACATAAGGTTTTTATTGAGAAGCTCAATGCAGTGGTTAGCCACACATGTTCTTTAAAAGTGGGTTTAAACTCATGACTTTTGCTCTTCAGTGTTGTTTTCATTTCCAGTTTAGAAACTGTAGTTTTCACTGTAGTGAAGGCTGGGCTCCCTTGAGGTTGATCAAGTTTCTTCTGTCATTGTGGGCATTTCATGATGCAAAAAGATTTGATTTCAGAGAAAATACTAAATTTGGTATGTTTGAGACTAAGGAAGCATGGTTTGAGTTGTAGCTTTTTGGCAGTTCCACAGCTGTTTCAAAGTCCCCTGTACTTTGTGGAGCCAAGTGTTTGTGACTGAATGAAAAAGAAGTATCAGTCATTACAGAGTAGGGAGGGTATGCTGTAGAAACCCAGGTGTTACCTGCTAGCATCAGAACCCAGGGGACTCTCAAGGCTTTTTAAGTGAGAATGCTTACTAGTGTAAAAGTGTGCATCAATTGCATGATAGAACTTCTATGGCTGAATTTGCAATGATTTTGCTATTTCTTTTTTTTACAGTTATGATAGGATAAATAGTCAAAATAGACTTCGATAATGACCAAGAGTCTCAGCATTTTAAGACCTTTTGTCTGTGCAGTTCCCGTTTAAAAACAGTGGGAGTTCTGCTCTTGCAGAGCTTAACTGCTTTGGACTCTTGGCTTTTTGTATTTTGAACTGAGAAACAGAGTTGGAATCAGAATTTTTCAAACTGAGATACCAGCTGGAAGCAAATATATTCTGTGAGCAGCACAAGTAATGAAGCCTGGTTTCCTATGGATGGTCCTTTGTGCTGTTGTCCCCGCCATGTGCTGCTCCACAGTATCACCCCCTCTTGAATTAGGACACTAATTTGATACCTTTTTTTCTTCTACTTTCTTGCTATTTGCATCAAGCTTACAAGAAAATGTGTCTGAGACCTCTACCATTTGTCAGATGTGGCTAAATTTGGTCAGTTTGTTCAGCTAATTGGGATAGACTGACTGATGCATAATTTGTCATCTCATTAGCATATAGTCTTTATGTGCTAAAAATACTTGTAGTCATACAGCATGCCTTAGCTTTTAGAGCAACAGTCCTTATTCAAAGTGAAACAACCAAAAAAGAGAATGCATTTGAAATTTTTGCTTTGATGGCATACAAGTGAAGTCTGGGTGCAGCTTTGTCTTTGTCACAATACAGTGACAATGATTCCTTTACATTTTCAAAAATATCTGTGCATGACTTTAGCTTTTGTTGTAAATGTTGTTTGCTAAGGAATGTTCCTGGCACAGATGATGAGGGTTTATTTCTCTGCTTGTTTGTCTAATTAATACAATACTATGGATAAAGTTTTATGGGTTGGTTAGTTCTTATTGTACTGAACATAGTCTTCTGTGATCCCACATTGCCTCCACGTTAATAACAGATTATCGTGGTCTGTACCTTTTTGCCTTCCCCCGTCCTGAATTCTAGTTCCTTCAGCACTGCAAGGCTGTGCTGTAGCCCAGCCTGATTGAGGGGCTGTCAGCCACTGTTTGTAGGGTGATCCTGAGAGGTATTGATATACAGAGCCTAAGTGTATGTAAAGCTTGTAGCAATATATTGATTTTCAGTGTAATTGTATCCTTTTACAATGAACAAATTCCTGATAATTTTGTAAGAAAGTATTTATTGATCATTGAAATTTAACTTGCTGTTTTATTTATTTATTTATTTATTTATTTACAGGATGTGCGTTGTTCATCATTTGGGCTACCCTCTACCGCTGTGCCTTGGACATAATGATCTGGAATTCTGTGTTTCTGGTTGTCAACTTCTTACATTTTATATATCTACTGTATAAGAGAAGACCGGTATGTATAACAGTTGAATACTACAGACCAAACTTAAGATGCCAGAAGAAGGAAACTTGTCCCATGTTTGCTGGACAAACCTGTCAATCAATTTCACAGGGCTTCTTTCTGACTGACGTAGCTATGTCAGTAAAGAACCAGCCCATTAGTATTTTTAGCTGAATCTGATTCAGTGTATAGTTTCTTAATTTTTTTCCCTAAATCTGTTATTTAAAAATTATTTGCATTTCAGAAGTTACTACTCCTTTATTATAGTCTCCCAGTTACAGACTTAAAACATGATGCATGGTGGTTGCCTATGTCTTTTTTTGCTGTCTTGCACATGGTGTTTACTATCACCTTGAAGTTTGGGGTTTTTTTTTAAGGACGTTTTTCTAGAGAAAGCTAGAAGATGCAGAAGAGAAATTCTTGAGAAATAGTTTTGAATGAGATTTTCTGTCAACAACTATTGCCCATCTCAGAAAAATTATTTAGTCATCCTCACAAATTACAGTTTTAAGGAAAGAAAAGAATGGAAGACTGATTACAAGTTAGTCATATTGAAAAATGAATAATTGATGTTTCCAGTTATCAAATATTTATTTTATTAAATGGAGTATGCAAAATAGTAGTGATTTTCTCTTCTGACCATAAAATTATTTCTGTGGTTTTTGTTCCTTGGAGCTTTACAGGTTTGGCTTCTTTAGTCTGAGTGGAAAATAAAAGATTCTCATCAGCGTCTCTGCTGAGCTCTGACTCGAAATTTTGGCAGGATCCCAAAATATTTCAACCATTGCTAAACAAAACATTACACCTACCCAAATGGCTCATTTGGAATATGACCCACAAGCGTGACTGCAGTAGTCATCTGAGCTTGTAAAGAGCGAGCAGTCTGTTTTGAGGGAGACCATCTAAAGTATAGATGCAGATCTATATTATGATATCCTTATCATTCTTCTGGAGCTAGAAGTCTTGAGACCTACTTCTGTGTTAATCTGAGAATGGAATTAATCACTCTGAGTTGCAAGGATCAGGTATAGAAAGAAGTATAAATGAAGTTGTTACAAAGGAGGGACTTCCTGGAAAACCTATGTGCAGAACATTGTTTTCTAAGTCATTATTATATGGAACATACTCTGAAATCAAGCAGTTCAGGGCAATGCCAAACAGTACAATATCCCTTGCCAGATTAAATTTACCTTTATTTTGTCCACATAAAAGTCTGCTGAGGTGTTAAAGATTGGGGCATAAGGAGCACACACAAATTCAAAACTGCCTTTTCATATAAGTGTAGTCTCCAGAGAAAGATGGAATTAGTAGTTGATACCATGTTAAACCAGTGTAACTTGAGGTCAGATGACTTTTTAGTGTTAATCTTGCCTGAAGATTTGTCTCTGAGCCTTCCTCGTCATGTTTCTGGGCAGAACCAATGTTAGATGTGTGTCTCCACCTTCTATAACAGATGTGACCGGCAATGAACCAAAAAGATCCATTTAAGTGTTTTGAGATGGCTTGACACTTAATTGAAAAATATGTATGAACAGATCAAAAAAATCAAGCAAACAAACTGAATATCCTAATAGAGTTGGGCAGGGTAAATGCACTTAGAAATTGTACACAAAATTAGCAGTAAGTTCAGCTGTAGGTAAGGAAAACAAAGTTCTCTGGTGCCCTTTCACCAGAACTTTTCTTGTGAAAAGCTCATTTAAAAAAAAATTTTAAACCTCATCTTTTTTCAGCCTTTGGAAATAGGCATTGGTGTCTGTTCCATGTGAAAGCTGTGTAAAATCTCAATGGTTTTATAAGCTTGCTTTTACTTTTCATGGTTTGAGGCTGTCTGGTTTAAAAACAAAAAAAAGTAAAGACTGCATTTTGGGGCGTTTTGTTGAATTTTTATGAACCATACGGCTGCAATGCTGAGGAGTTGTGCAGGGGTGGTGTCACAGTCCCATGCTGCCTCATCTCTTCCTGTTTAGAAATTTAATAACTAACTGTGCACAACTAGTATAGGATTAACCCACTGTCTCTACCCGATTATCAGTTCTGAAGTGATTCCTGTAGAGTTCAGTGGCCTATACATGCACTGGATTGTATCCAGTGAATGAGACGGTGGGTAAATACTTCATAAGTATAGCTCCATAGATCTAGAAAGCTTCTGTCCTTCAACTCAATTTATTCTAGATTTAAATAAATCTGAAATGTTAACAACAAAAAAAGTCATTTTTTCCATGAACTTGTTTTGCCTTGTTTTTCATTTCATACAGGTGTATAACTCCACTAAGAGCAGCTCACAGTGGATTTTTTGTTGGTGAATGCATATCTCATAGGCTCTAGAAAATACTTTTTTCCTAAAATACTCCTTTAGGAAAGGAATAGTGGGTGCTTGACACTTTGAGGCTCTCGTGGGGTGCAGGCAGCCTGAAGACTCCCCGTGTCCTTCTGAAACTTCCTGTATCAGCCAGAAAGTGCCCAGCTGGAACATGACTGCTGTGCCTACCTCTGCACTCCTCTATTTTAACAGTGAAATAATAATAAAAATAATAATAATAAAAAAAAACTATAAAGCTCTGTAAACTTGGAACATTCTGATTTGTTGAGAAGGTGACTCCTTTCCCCCTCTTTCTGCCTTTTTTCTTTGTTGCTTTTCCTTGTTTTCTGTTCTCTATGAATTTTATTTTTTCATTATCTGATGCTTCTTCCTCTGACTTGTTTTCCTCCTAGCAAATATCCAGGCTTCTGCTCAAGCTGCCTCTGCTTTAGGAACGGCCAGGGCACTGTCTTATTCCCTGTTGCCTTCATTCAAGAAAGACTTACAGGCTTGGGATTACAGCCAGCTTCCTGTAGCTCTCATTGCTGCTGCCTGAGTTTGGGTGGGCTCCTAGATGTGGGATGTTTAGCTGGCACTCATTTCTTCCTCTTCACACGCAGTTTGATGGTGTTGTTTTTCAGGACTCACAGTCCTGCTTTTCTGCTGCAAGTGAGCCAAGAATGTAAGGGATGAAAGGTGCTCCCAGGAGAGTCTGAGGGAGAGTCAGAATGAGACATGGATGTGGTGTGAAACATGCAAGCAGCAGCTTCCCCCCCCCGCCCCTTCTCCCCCCCCATGTTGTTCTGGCCCAAGTTCTCTTTGCATCAACAGAAGTCTCGGGAGACTCCTTGTAGCTGATTTAACCTGTTTTTACATGGAGTAGCATCTTAAAATGCCAGGGGTTCTCTCCTAATTTTAGCTAAGATTTTGCTCCCTTTGTCTTATCCAGCATTTGTGGATAGATGTCAAACATTTGTGTATTTGTTTTTCCTTTTTTAAACTTAATAAAAAGGTAAGACTGCACGCATGCTGTAGTTGCTACATCTTTTAACTAATTCATTTGTTTGTGGATTTTTTTTTTTCTATTTTAGATCAAGATAGAGAAGGAGCTTAGCAGTCTCTACAAGCGAATGTTTGAACCACTGCATGTGCCTCCAGAGCTGTTCCAAAGATTAACTGGACAATTCTGCAATATTCAGACTTTAAAGACAGGTCAAGCTTATGCTGCAGAGGATAAAACATCAGTTGATGATAGACTAAGCATCCTGCTGAAGGGGAAGTAGGTTCTGTAAAGTTTGGGAACAGCTTAAGTGTTGGGTGATAGCTGAAAATATTAGAAATTTGGTGGGTTTTGTTAGCTTTCTAAATGTTACTGACTCTTATATACTATGGGCTACTTATATGGACTGTTCTGGTATTTTCAAAGGAATCTTTGAAATTTTACCGAAGTCACCATCTTAGCGCACGCTTGGATTTTAAGGTTTTTTTGTTGGTTTGCTTGTTTTCTGGCAGTATGGCATTACCCTCCATACTCTTTTTTCATTTTGAAAAGCAATATTTTGCGAATATACCCAACGTCAACCAACTAAAACTCTGTTTGGAATCAGTGGAGATTTAGACAGAAAATAGGCTAGCTCTTTGGCTGAAATTCCAGAAGATGTACATATTTTAGCCTGTTACCTTCTTCATTACCATTGTCAAAAGCCATAGTCAAATTTAAATTATCTAGCCTCCATAATTTTAGAACGTTGATTCATACCTTTTTATTTCCAGAATGAAGGTCTCTTATCGAGGGCATTTTCTGCATAATATTTACCCCTGTGCCTTTATAGATTCTCCTGAATTTCGATCAACTCAGATGAATCGGGGTGAGAAATTCCAGGTATGTTTTGTTTTAAATGTTGGCTATGAACTGTTTAAAAAAAACAAACAAACAAACAAAAAAAAAACCAGCTTAGTTCCCATAATTTAAGTTTGGTCAGCAGTGATCTATTTGGCTTGCATAATTTTGCTGGCTTTCTACTATTAATGTTTAATGATGGCCCATATCAAGAATAACTTAGAATGAAGTGCTATAAAACAATTCTGTGATGGTGTTTGCTGACTAGCTATTCTGTTTTTACAGAATCACAGAATGGTTGAGGTTGGAAGGGGCCTCTAGAGATCATCTAGTCCAACCCCCCTGCTCCAGCAGGGACACCCAGAGCATGTGGCACATGGTGGCATCCAGGCGGGTTTGGAAGATCTCCAGAGAAGGAGACTCCACAACCTCTCTGGGCAGACTGTTTTGTTTTTCTAATATTCACAAATTTCTTTTGTGTTAAAACATTATTCAGGTCAAATCATTTAAAAGGTATCTTTTCCTGGGAAAGAGATGATTTTGAGTGATTCCTTCACTAGTTTAAAAAACAGTAATGAAAAAAAGTCTTTTTCTGCACTTAGTTACAATAATCTTTGGTATTACTAAAATATTTGAAAAATTCAGCACTAGTAGTTTGAAATTGATGCTTATTTAAACATATTAATGCTTCTGTCATTTTGAAAGCTGTTAAAGCAACATTAACTGATAGACATCATGCTATTTTGAATAAAAACACTCCTATGGGGAGCAATATTGAGTAGTAGTGTAATTATATTGGTACATTAATGGATATATTATACAATAGCTTGCAGTAAAAAGTGCTATTTAAGTAGGTTTTCTCCACATAACACTGAAATCAGTATTTTGCTGCTCCCTATTTGATATTAATTGCATACAAATAGTAATTACTGGCCTCTGGCATAACTGGATATATCCACATTGGTGTCCTAACAGAGGAGGGAGGGAGGAAGAGTAATATAGAATCTAAAATCAGTGATTGATGTAATATGTTCCAGTTGAGCACTAGGCTTGATGCCAAAGGGAGTTAGCTGTCAAGATGTGCTCATTTCACAGCAGTGAGGAATCCTATAGAGTTGAAGTCCCCTTCATACTATTACTTTTTTTGATTTCTGATTTGCTTTTAGTGAAAGGGAAAAGCTGATGACTCAAACTGTGCCTACCTTAAGTACTATGGTAATCTACTACCATATACATCCTTCACCTCTGAGTTTTCCTTGCTTTTTTTGTGATTTCAGCCCACTGCAATATGAGTATTCTCAGCATTGCTGTTGGAATAGGACATAGATTAAATCTTAAGGGCTCCATCTGCTGGGGATACTGCTGAAGTCTTTCTAAGCTTGTATGCTCATATTACAGACAGTGAAGTTAAAATCCATGTTTGTGTGACAGTTTTCCACTAGTTTTCAGGGTTTTTTTAATGTTTTTTATTTTTTATGAGGTAAAAAGCTTCTAATAATAGAGAGTAGCTTATTTCTTCATGGATAGTTTATTTTGTAAAATAGATTACTAATATTGTGTAATAGCTTTTGTATGCTGCTGCCCTCTCCTGGCATAGGATGACAAATCTGGCTATGTATTTATAAGCATTAAAACCTTCCAAGAGAAGATGTAAGCTTCTGTAACCATCATAGCAAAATTATCAATAATGAATCAAATAATTCCTCAGCTCAAGTGCTGGAAGCTTGTACTTGTGAACGTGCAAGGTCTGGCAGCAAAGCAGCTGAAGAAGGATGGAACTTCTCCCCCCCCCAATATCTTAAAAAAAAAAAAAAACAAAAACAAAAAAAACCCTCTTTCACAGCAGTCTTTGAATTATAACAATTGTTGCTGTTTAGTTACTGTGACATGGACTTAAAGCCTAGTGACAAACCTAAAACCTAGGCCTATTGGGATGCAAATAGTGTCATCGATGTAGGACTGACTTAGTATGTAAATGTCCTCTGTCATCAATATTTACAGTTGTGGACACTGTGTGAAACTTTCCGTAATTATTTCCTTCCAGATTTTCTAAAAAATTAACTGGCCATATGTATCAATGTTTTAAATACAATGATAGCAAACATGTGAGTAGTTTTAAAGCTGCACCTTGGGGTATCCCTTTGAAAATGGTATTTACAAATTTAAGAGTTATTTTAAATGTAGGCACAAATAAAATAGTATCACCTGTTTTAAAGCAAGAGACAGGTGCTAATTCTGAGGATGTGTTTCCTCAGGTCACCATTATTGCAGATGATAACTGCAAGTTCCTGTGCTGGTCCAGGGAAAGGCTGACTTATTTTCTGGAGTCTGAGCCATTTCTTTATGAGATCTTTAAGTATCTTATTGGCAAAGATATTACAAATAAACTCTACTCGTTGAATGACCCAACCTTAAATGACAAGGTAAGCAGTTGAAATTTTGTTTGGAGATTTTCTTGCCTCACACGAATGTATTGTTACCTTAACATTAAAATGTCTCAAGGCATATTGTTTTGAACCTGCTGTTGGTGGTTGTTGAATTCATACTCATTTCTTTTTAGGGACAATCTGCGAGTCAGTGAAACATTTTGTCAGCAGCAATATTGGTTAATGTTATCATGGTAATGTGCAAGGAAGAGGAATTACTGAGAGTCAGACTTAAGTGGCTAGTGCAAATATTTCTAGCCAAGCAGTAGGCATGATGACTAGTTGCTAAAATGATTTTTTCCGACTTTCACCATCATCTATGTATGTATTATAAATACAATCTTTCCATATTCTGTGGTTTTGGATTTTATTCACCCTAACTCAAAGCAAAAAATCCGTGTCGTCGGACTGGCCATAAATGTCTCACAGAAAAGTTAAATAGCCCCTTCTGTAGTGGAAGTTGTGAATGTACTGGGAAATGATTCAAAAGGAGGGACTGTCACTGGTGCTATACAACAGGCTTGACTTGAAATGTACTTAGGGCTAATTAAACATTATATTTTTTTCTCAATTTTGTATTGTCTGCAGAAAGAAAGAAGAAAGAATTGTTGGAAAAATAGTTTTCAGCAGCAAAACACTGCTTGTTCTGCCCTCTGGCCAAGGCAGTAGAGGGTTATGCTGTCTTGTAATCAGATGCTCAAAACTATTTCAGTTCACTGTTTTCATGGATCAACACAGATGTTATTGCATGAATGCAGGAATGTACAACCTATAAAGTAAACTTACAAAGCATTTTTTGTTTATTTAAGGAAAAAAAAATAGGGAGCAAAGATGTGTTTTATTAATCAGAATGTTTCTCTACAGTCAGTGTGTCATTTCTTGAGTATGGCCTCTGCAAGGAACGTGTAGCAACACGCTCCCTCTGTGTGCTAAGAATTGCATTTGGGCTACATCTCCTGGGAGACTCCTGTTTGTCGCTCAACATGCCTGTTTTTCTTTTCTTTTTTTTCTTTTTTCCTGCATGGAAGGATGACAGCATTAGGATATTATGCCTAGTGTACAAAATCATCTGCAGCTGCTGGCTTCTGCACTGTAGAACCGAAACATTAGTATAAATAATTCTTGAAATGAAGGAATAATGTCACATGGGGTCACACTGTAAATTTGTAAATGGTTGTTTTAAAGTGAAGAGTCCTTATCATACCTTTGAAATATATATATATTTTTTTAATTTTCAGAGAAATGATTTAAATTCTCAGAGAA
Source organism: Nothocercus julius (assembly GCA_013398735.1). Classification (NCBI taxonomy): domain Eukaryota; kingdom Metazoa; phylum Chordata; class Aves; order Tinamiformes; family Tinamidae; genus Nothocercus; species Nothocercus julius. The sequence continues at coordinate 11,804,669 of VZSV01000006.1, read as the reverse complement.
TGGAGATCTGCTGCCAGTGCCTGGCAGAAAAGGGTTGCTGAGTTAAATGATGTATTGTATTACAACGTGGGTTAATTGGAACATTGCAATTTCAACTCACAGGAAATTCAACTCACCCTTCGGAAAGTCTGAAACGTGACTGCAATATGAAAACATTTATTGTCAGAGAAATCTCTTCTTGTTCTATGTCTTTTATTTTACTTTTTCCCCTTTAGCTCACTCTTCCCCCCTCCACCCCCATTCTTTTTCTGCCCTAGGTTATTTTTATTAGTAGTGTTTTTGATAAGTTTCAATGCTTGATCTTCTGCTCTTGGGAAAATATTTTGGAAACCATTTTCAAAACTAATGTGTGAATTTCTGTGTGCAGCTTTAGTCAAACCCTCCTGCTCACACAATACAAATTCATCTGATTTTGAAGCATAACATAACACTCTCCAAAGTTCAAATTTCTTTTAGATGCCATTGGTGTAAACTGTATCTTCAAATCACTAGTCTTTTTTAGAAGACCTGGCATTAAGTTTTTTTTGTAATGTAGGTTTCTTCCCTCTTTTCTGTCTTTTGATTTGTTTCCCTTCTCTTTGTCTTCTGTTATTTTTGCATCACTACAGCCCCATCCTGTGCTCTCTCTTTCCTATCCATCTCACTTTCTTCTCCCCTCCTCTGGCTTAACATCTGCACCTCTCTAAAAATAACAATGCAAGTGCTTGGAATCAGCACATTCCTGCTAGGCTTCCTTGTGAGAATACAAGGAGCTTCTGCCCCTTCCTCGCTAATTATTGTGTTGTGTTGGAGCCACAGTTACTGCTGTTTTCAGATGAATGGACCTGTTTGAAATTTCTATTTAAATTAGTGCTTTGTTGTTTGTGCAGAGTATGTAAATCAAATGGGTGCCCCACCTATTGTGCTAGGTGAAATCAAGGCTCAAAGTGACTCTCTACCTTTGTGCTTAGCTTGTCCCTACTTTCCCCTCTGTGGTACAAATGTGTCCAAATCATACACAGATGTGTGCTAGTACGAACAGAAAAGATCCATCTAATTGTGTTCTAGCTAGTAATACTTTTTTATGTTTCTGTGTGCTACTTTAACATGCTGAGTATGTTTCATTCCCAATCCTTTACAAATATTAGAATCATACAAAGGAATGCAAACCTGGCTTCATAATTTTAGATACGTTTATTTGTAAAATTACTTTTTCATTTTAACTTCTTTTCCAAGCCTTTTTTTTTATCAAAAACAGCCATATGAATTCAAGGTTATTGTAATTGCAATAACTTCTGAAAATGTATGTTGTTCTAAAAATTAAATAAAAATAAAATGTTTTGGGAAGTTTTAATGCTTTTTTATTCTTCCTCAAGCAAAAATCATACCATACAAGTCCTTCCTACATAGTTAGAATATTTTCATTTAAATCAATTTACCCTGCACAAACTGTTCTGCTTTAACCAACTAATTCATGAATTCTCATAGCTGACCTCAGAGCCTCTGCTACAGAGGAAATACTTGTTTTTCATTTTTATTTCTGATTTACTTGACAAGTTTTAAAAATAGCTCTTTTTTTTTATATATATATATATATAGGCCTCAAAAAAGATTGATCGACAGTCTAGTCTTTGCTCCCAGCTCTCTGTGATGCAGATGAGAAACAGCATGGCCAGCACCAGTGACAGTGAGGACGGCTTGCAGATGTTCCTGCGTGGGACTTCCTCTGCATCCTCTCTTCGTGAGTTCTCAAAACAGCTGATGTCAGTTTTGAACACAGCTTGGCTCATCATAAAAAAAAAAAAAATAATAATAATAATTGCAAAACTCCTGTTGTCTTCAGTAGGAGCAGAATTTAGCTTATTTGGGGTGTTGCTGTAAGCTGAGTAAGCGGAAGGACCTAATGCAAGGAATGCATAAGATGCTCGAGGTTTTGTAGGATAACTTAAGCTCCCTCAGGTAGATGTTGGGGGAGGAGAAAAAAAACAAAGCATTATAATAATTTATGGCATGGTATGAGTGTGTATAATGCAAATTTCATAAAGTAATGGAGCAAGTCTGTGTGAAGGTACAGTGACTGTCACAGTAGTGTCTCCTCTGGTCTGTGATTGGTGCTTGTAGAAACTAAAAACCAAACCAAACATTTCCTCTCAGCAGCTGGGTGCTCTGCATTTCCTCCTGAGTTAGTTTGTGTTGGCAAGGTCTGGAGAAATGTGGTGTAGAGCTAATATTTTGATGACACCTGGAAAATTTCCAAGTGTTCAGGCTTTTCTTCCCTGCACTTTATGTGACCAGAGTAGTACAGAACAGGTAAAATAAGGGAAGCCATGTTCTGATCCATTGTTTCTACTCTTGCAATTTATGTCTCTATAGATTTTTTTTTTTTTTCAAAGCAATTATTTGTAAGCTTTTTTTATTTGTTACTTTTAATTTCATTGAATCTAAGTAAACTTAAGTAATAGTGTGAAATTTGAAAGCAGATTTGAACAGAATTCCGCCAAAATGCCCACTGTCTTCTTTGGCATAAACTGCCTGTTTAACATAATTTATAAGGGTCATATAGGATTATCTGTTCTGGTTTGAGGAGTTATTCTTCGCTAATTAGGATTTAAATCTGAGAAAACCATTTGTCATTTACTAGGGTAGAACTCTCTGCTAAGGTGAAAGAGCGTTTCAAAGTATTTACACGTTCCCATTTCCTTGTCTGTTCTGCACTGTCTTCGTCCCAGCTCTCATCCAAGAGCCCCTTCAGGCCTGGGGGGCCAATTCCTTTCCAGTCCTTACCGTTGGGACAGTTTGCACTCCCAAATAGATGGAAGCAAAAGTGCTGCTATTGTTTCACCCTGCGGGACTGCTGAGAGCAGTGGCTGGGAATAGTTGTTGCAGACTGGTGAAAATTCGAGCTTTATTTTGTTTCTCCTCTTTTTCCTGAAAGGAGATTTAGAATCACAGAATACTTCAGGTGTGAGGCACCCTTGAAAACTGTCTCGTACAAAATCCTGCTGAAAGCAGAGCCAACTAAAGCAGGTTGCTTAGGACTGTGCCCACTAACACTATGAATATTTCCAAGGTTGAAGATTCCTCAGCCTCTCTGAGCAGTCTCTTCCAGTGCCTGACCACGCTTGTGAATAAAATTTCCTTGTGTGTATTCTGAATTTCTCTTATCACAGCTCATGACTGTTGTCCCTTGTTCTTTAGTGCATGCCTCTGAGAGGAATTTGGCTCTGTCTTCTTTATATCGTGCCGAGTAGCTGAAGACAGCAGCAGGATCACCAGTGAGCCTTCTCTTCATGAGGTTGAACAACCCCAGTTTTTGCAGCCTCTCTGTGTATGTCATGTGCTTCAGCCCCTGGCCATCTTGGCTGCCCTCCACTGTGCTCCCTGTACGTCTGTGTCTTTCTTGCCCTGGGGAGCCTGAAGCCGGATGTGGCACGCTCTAGAACCTGCCTCACAAGTGCTGTATTACTCTCTTTCGTTCACCTACTGGCTAACCTCTTGCTAATACGGCCTGGTATATGGGTAGCTTTCTGCTCCCCAGGAACATGCTGCTGATTCCTGTTCAGCTTGTTGCTCACCAGGACCCCAGGCCCCTTTCTGCCAAACTGCTTTCAAACTGGTCAGTGCCCAGCCTGTACCACAGTGTCTGGTTGTGTCAGATATCCCAGGTGCAGGGCTTTGCCTGTGTGGAAGTGTATGTGGCTCCTGTCAGCTCTTTCCTCTTGTCTAGGAAGGCGCTTTTGACCAGCGCTACACTCTGGCATATGACCACTCCCCTCACTTCTCTCTGCTCTCCAAACTTGCTGCATGCGACTTCCATCCTCTTGTCCAAGTCATTAGGAAACACATTTAGCATTACAGGCCTTGGTATTGACCACTGAGGGACACTGCTAGTAACTGGCTGCCAGGTGGACTTTGTACTGCTCTTCACCAGCCTTTGTATTCAGTGGTCCTGCCAGTTTTCCACCTGTTGTGTAGTCTGTTTATCCAGTCCGTTTCTAACCAGTTTGGCTAAAAGGATACTGTGGGAGACTGTTTAAGGCCTTGTCACCTGTCAATCCAGGTGAGCAACATTCACTGCATTCCCATTATCCACAGAGCCTCTCATTTCACTACAGAAGACAGCCAGGTTGGTCGGGCAGAGTTTGTCCCTTGTCCTGTTACTGAGCACTTTTACTGTTAAGTCACGTATCGGTCTCCCAGTCCCTCTCACTAGACTGAGAGACCTGGGAGGCATCAGGACAAGCCTTACCAGTGAGACCAAAGGAAAAAAGGTATTGAGTATCTTAACCTTTTCTATGTCCTCTGTCACTGTGACCCATGTCCCGAGGCTGAGACACGGCCGCAGAGTTTCCTTCGTCTTCCTTTTGTTGCTAGTGTGCTTACAGAAGCCCTTCTTGTTGTCCTTAACTAGCTCCAAGTCGATGTGAGCTTTGGCTTTCCCAGTTGTGTCCCTGCATGCTCGGACAGGGTCTCTGTATTCTTCCGAGGTAGCTTATCCCTGCTTCCACTTTCTGCGTACTTCTTTTTTATGCCTGAACCCTATCAGGAATTTCCTCTTCATCCATGCCAGCCTTCTGCCACGCTTGCTCAGCCTTCTGCACACCGGAGTGTACTGCTCCTGGCTTTTGAGGAAGATGCCCTTGAAGATTGACCAGCTTGGCCTTGGGCCTTGTGGGGCGTGTCCCATGGGGATGCTGCCAGGCAGGTCCCTAGGCAAGCTGCTGTCCAGAACTCCAGGGTTGTGGTTCTGTTCTTCTGGCACCCTTCTCTGTCTCTTAAACTTCTGGCCGTTGCAGCCAAGGTTGCCATCAGCCTTCCCCTCCTTGACGGGTTCTTCCTTGTTCATCAGTGACAGGTCCAGCTGAGCGCCTCCCCTAACCGGCTCACGAGACACCGGTGTGAAGAAACCGCCCTGAGCGCCCTTCAGAAACCTCCTGCGTTGCTCTCTGCCAGCTACCGGGGTGCGCAAGTTCCCCACAAGCACCAAGGCCTGAAATCACCAGGTTTCATCCCATTATCTGAAGAAGGCTTCAGTCCACTTCCTCTTCTCTATCAGGCAGCGCGTAGCAGATACCTGCCATGGGGTCTGCCCTGTTGCTCTGCCCTCGGATACTTAGCCATAAGGTGTTGACTTTCTTCTGCTCCAAGGCAAAGCTCCCTGCCTTCAAGCCACTCCTTTTTGCACAGAGTGCACTTGGACAGATCTACTCACCTGGAAGCCTGAAAGAAATTGTAAAGCTGCATTTGTGCAGTGAGCAGAACTGAAATTGTGTCTCAGGATTAGCAGCAGAACACTGGCACCACCATGGCAGCTTTGGGAGAGAGTAGTGGGAATAGGTGCAATTTTCAGCCATGATTACATTAATCTTTAAGATGCATCCATTCTTAGCACATGCTTGATAAACACACTACGGTACTTTTTTTACATCGTATGTTTTCTAATGTGTGGTTTGTACTTTCTCCAAAACGGGATCTTAAGTATGTCTTAAGTTGTGAAATTGCCTGCTGCAGTAGCTGTTGGTGTTGATCCTGCCATCATACCATTGGCAACATGTAGCAACCTCCAGAGTCCAACTTTTTATTTATTTTGGAAGAGGTGTCGGGGGGGTGTCCCTGTGGCAGTGTATGATACGCCTCAGGAAATAGTCATTTCTTTTTCTTTGCCTTTTGATTGATGCAGAATTTCTGACTTCCATATGTATGAATTGATAAAAGATTATTTATCTCACCAAACTGTAATGCTTCAACTTTTCTTTTTGCTGAAATGGCTGGTTAGTCTATTATTCCCAACTATTGTCATTGCCAGCGATGGGCTTCCTATCAAGCGGAGCTCTGCCTCAAGACTGGCATTGATACCCTACTGTAGCTGTGTCTGCACTTCCCTTCAGAGTTCAGAGAAAACTGAGAAAGAAAAAATGCCATTTAACTTATTCCCTACTGTGGTTTAAAAAAAAACAAACCAAGAAACAAACAAACAAAAACCCCACAACCTTCTGGAAGCTACCAGTGCAGCACAGTTAGTCTACTTTTCCATTTTTTAGGATTTTGTATGAGGTACATACTGAAGCACACTGTCCTATATTGCCCTGGATCCTCCTTCTG
>VZSV01000006.1:11736349-11798058 GCA_013398735.1 Nothocercus julius | reverse complement strand
TTATATTAAGGAAATAACCAACAAGAGTTCTATAATGCTTACGGAGTGAGTCGTTTGCAGCATGATGTTTTCTGTTGATAACATCCCATTAACTCAGCAAGCATCCTCAAAAAGGTATTAAAGTGGGATTTGTTTGTCACGTGGTACTTGTGCTTGATGTACATGCTCCATCTCTATGTAACTTACTAGTAAATGAAATTCATGTATCTCTTTTTCCAAAATGTGAGTTAAGTAGAAATAGTCGAACTCCTTCAGAAGGGTAGCTACAGCTTTGAGGCCTTATTAGAAATGTTTTAATATTAGTTTCTGAACCATCAATCTATTGCTTAATAATCATTCCTATGCTTACTAGTGTAATAGGCATTTGGACCTGGGTCCTGGAGAGAGTGTAGTAGAGCAGCGTATGGAAGACCTGGGTTCAAGAGCTGACTCGGTCCCTTGAACAATCTGGCTAGCACAGGAGAGAGGTACAAATGCACAAGTTTTCTGTGTTTGGAGAAAGCAGGGGCATGTCTTTTAACCAAATAAATTGAGAATGTTAGATCTAACCTTGGATCCCGTTCAACAGACTTAATGGCTCCTCCTGATTTCTAGAGAGAAGTAAGCTCTTTGAAACTTAGAAAACTGTGCTAAAGAGAGTGCTTAACTATACAAATACAAAAATCTTTATTAAAAAAAAAAAAAAAAGTAATGAACTAGCCCAACATTTTCAGGCTTCTTTTTTACCTCTGAATGTAACTTGTTAGTGTTGCCCAGCAAAGTCGCTTCTACACCCATTTGTCCACAATTCTTGGGCTTAGACGACCAAATGATCTAAACATACTTTTTTTGGCCATAAAAACACACATGCTTGAAGACAAGTGCTTAACAATTCCTGTATTTTAAAAGCATCTGTAAGTAACCCTTTGTTAGAGCAATTCATCAAGTATTTTTGTTAGAAGAAATGTTAGAAGGAAATATTAATATATTTGTAACAGAGGTCTAAAAAGCTAATTCCTAACAGTGTTTGCCTGAATGTGACTTAAGAAATGGAGTAATGTAATGTCTGCTAGTCTTGCGTGTAGCTAATATTTTGTTCTCTGTATTGTTTTTTTTTTTTTTTTTTAAAAAGAGTCCTTCTCCAGGCTTTCTGCTCAGAGTAATTTATTGTATGTAAGATAATTAAAAAAAAAAAAATCTTTGTAATAAGAATAGCCCTGTGATAACAGTATGTTATGGCTATCAGTATTTTTTTTCAAGAAAACTTAACCTCTTAACTTCTGTACAGGTGATCTGTCAGAGAGGACCACTACTTGCTCTCTCTTCTACAAAGATATTTAAAAGATTTTTCCTACTCTTTTTGGTCATCGTATGCTGGCTGTTTAGAAGCCTGTACCACTGTGATTACTTCCTTCTGGAAGAGGGGACTGAGAGAACAAATATTCAAGCACAGGTGCAATTTTCAGAGTGAAGAATAAGAAATGAATTTGTCCAATGTTAAAGGAGTTCTGTGAATAAACTCTCCTGCTTAAAATCTGCATACAGTAGAAGATGAATATATGAGGTGATAACTTGCACCAAATTTCCTGTTAACCTCTCACGAGCTGTGATGTTTCGCTGTGCGCTCTGCCCTCGCAAGCTTTAGGCAGTCCCCTACTAAAGCAGCAGTTCATTAGCGCAGTGAGATTGTGCTGGGATTCAAAAGGTGCGCGGCCTTCGGCTCGTAGCATCTGATTTTCTTTGCAGTTATTTATGTTGGGGATATGTTTTACGTGTCATGTTTTTAAAGCAGTTAGGGCTATGATCACTTACCCATGTGAGGTCTGCCCAGTGCACCTAAGCACATTGTCACAGCAGAGGTGAGTGTCCAGGCGTACACGGAGCGTTTGTGCTGTAGGCAGCCAGGCATCATGCTCGGCGGTGAGAGCGGTTTGTGGGTGGTGTCACAGTGAGAAAAGAGTTGGGAAGGACACAGCGCTGTGCATCTCATGCAATCGAGACTTGCACTGAAACCCAGGAGAATTCTCTGTCTCTACTGTCTGTAAAATTTGAACCTGGAAGATGTTAGTGTTTCAGATTGCTTTGGCTGTTTCACATCTAGAATTTCCTGATGCCAATGGCCAGATAGTTACAAAACCCTCAGATGTAAAACTGTTTTATTAGGGAACTGGAAAAGATCGTCAGATTTTATCACAATCCGATCTGATCACATCAGCTTCTGGCACTTTGTTACAAATAGGTGTATACACAGCAAGCATATATTGTTAAATTAATTATATAATTTATTTGGACTTGTGGCAGGCCCGGGCCGGACATCTCCCTACCTGAGAACTTCAGCAAAAATGAAGCCAATAGAAGAAAGTGTTGAAGATGATGTCTTTGAAGCACCGTCTGCCAATAAGCTTGAAGTCCTGCGGCTGCCTTAGACGTGTCCAGACACAAAAGAGTTTGTACAGAGCTCCAATGCAAGAGGAAGAGGCTTCATTTGGAAGGAATCTGAAAGCTATAAGTGTCTTTACATGTTTGAATTTACCACAGCATATGTCCGTGACTTCTAGACAGAATGTCACATTTTATTTTACTTCTAAATAAAAAAAAGAAAAATATGTGTTTTATTTTTGTTTATTGGCCATGAGTATTTGTTTTACCTTTCCTTTGATTCTTGTTATGACAGCTTTAGTATTAAATGGCTGACTAGCCTGACATTTCTACAGACTTATTAGGGGCAGAACTCCTATTTCCATGTGCTTTTTAGAAGCCTATATCATAGTGCTTTTCAGTGGGAGTTTTTGAAACTTATCCAAAACTATATTGCTTTTACCTAATACCATTTTTGTGAGAGTCTCCAATGAAATAATACACATAAGCTTCAGTGTGTTTCGATAGGTATTTGCCTCTAATTCTCGTATTTCCTGACTGCTTGATTATAATCATAATAATGACTTAACTTTTTTCTTTTCCTCCAAAAATCTGAGTTTAATGTTGCCTTTCCAACCATAACTTTTGTTAGGTAAATGGACTACACTGTAATTCTTAGTTACTTTTTTTTTTCTCCCAATAATGTAGCAAAATCACAACTACATTGGGCAGTCAATTTCTGGCAAACATTGTTTACAAAGCTATGACAGTACTAATGCTTCCCAAAGAAAAGCCCTAGTTACAGTTTTGTTTTTTTTAAAAAAAAAAATATGGTCAAAGCAACATGCTTTGAATGATTGATCTGTTTGGGCTTACTGGGCAGGCTTTGCTGATAGCAGTCCTTTCTGTGATACGTCAGCACATACATGGTAGCTGTAAATCTGCTTTTGACAATTCTTAAAATAGGTCATGCAACAAATTAACTGTTTTAACATAACAAAATGTAGGTGCTCGTATAGGTTCTGTCAAGCAGAGTTGATTTGAGTCTGTTTCTGCTGTTTTCTGATGTTCCATTTTAATTTTTGAAATTTAACCCGACAGTGCGTCCTGGAACCGACCCACCTCTGAGTTGCATCACCCTTTTATTTACTGTTCAAAAGCCCTTGCAATATCAAAACACACTTGAATGACTGGATGTTAGACCAGCACTGTGAATATCCCTGCTTCTGTGAATTTAAATTTAGTATTTAGTGTTACATCAAAATATCTTGTGATTTGCTTGCTTTTGCATTGTTAAAAATGTTTCACTGAGGTAAGATCTGCTTACTAATCTGTGTAAATAGATGTAAAATAACTTTATGCCACATACCAAATGCAAAAGAGAGCACACTGTCTTACTTTGGAGCTGATGTAGTTTGTCATCTAAATTTCATGTTCTAAAAGTCTTTATGTGCCCAAAATAGGAAGTCCTCCTGCAGCTATTTTAATTTGTGTGTGTTTGTTCAAGCAGCTTTTAAGGATACTTGTCTGCTAAACCACAAAGATAGACAGGATGAGATGTGAGTCTTCTGGAGTGCAACTGGGATTCAGCAACTAAAACATAAATGTCTATTAAAAATTAAACCATATTCTCAGTAGCTGACTGTCAAAAGTTAACAACTGAGCAGATTACACCATGAACAGAAACACAATAGACATGAAGAAAACTGCATTAAAAAGAAACATGAAATATTTCTGTGCAATGAAATGTATCGTGAAGGAAAAAATTGTATCCTTACGACTCCAGCAGCTGCCAGCTGGAAGGTGATCTGAGTGTTTTGGGTTTTTTTAAATAATTTTATAAGACATTTTGATAGGATACATAACATAACATCGGAGTGAGTTACAGGCATGCCATGTTACAGGCATTACCTGTATCTTTACCGAAGAACTCTAGAAGCCGGAGAGCAACTGTTTCCTTTTCCAGAAACTTCTTTAAAGCCCCTAACTTGCAGCTTGAGCAGAGAGGAGCCCGTGCGCAGGGATGAATGTGCGTGATGTTACCCCCTCCACCTCCACTTTAGCTAGCAGATGCCTCAAATTAAGGCTGTCCAGCCATTATAACTTAACTATACTTGAGTTCCTCCTTAACCTTTTCCTTGGGGATTAATACCTATTAAGGCCACATCCTGATTTCCCAGGCAAGGTGCCTTTGGGACAAGAATTCGCCGTTGTCCTTTGTAGGAAGGAGCAGATCAAAAGCGATGCTTCTTCAAAGGCAGCCACCGATACGCTGTTGTGTCGTGCCCGTTTGTTCACTGGTGCTCAGGGCTCTGTTTTGTTCTAGAAAGCTACGGAATTCAATAGCACACACACTGTCTGCCAGGTGACATGAATCTAGACTCTTGAAGTCTAGATTTATAGTTTATAACTGCGCTTTCCTTCAATTTTTAAAAAATACTTTTCCCCCATCACATTGCCCTCTGGAGTTTTACACTGTACTTTTCGTACTGTTCTGTGTATTTGCACTTCTCTGCCAGCCGAAGAAGAACGTGTAACACACAAGCAACAGGCAAAATGACTTAGGATGAAAGGAAGGAGCAAAACTGATACTATATAAAATGCTCTAGCATAATGAAAACACATTGCGTTCAAGTCTGACCTGATGACTTGAAATGAATCTAGATGATGAGTTTCTCTAGCTGAAAATGAGACTTCATATAAATGGGAGAAGGGTGAGAATCAGCACCTGTTGGGTTTGCTAAACACAAACCAAACCTCCATTTTCTATCGTATCCAGCTCACGACACAAACTAGTTATTATGGTTTGAGAACACAGACGACACTTCCTAGCAGGCCCCTGTCTGCCCACCTGACCTGCTGTCCCAAAGGGCGTGAGGAGCAGCCAGATCCTGCAGGCCATCAACAGAGATTTGGGGTTTTTATGACCATGGAACCCTCTTTAAGGATCAAGGACTGTCAAGAAGAGACCCCACCAAACCAAGTGGGGTGAAAGCGTCTTTGCCAACAGCCTGGCCAACCTGATGAGAGCTTTAAAGACGAGTGACAGGAGAGGAACATGACAACCCCCGTTCGGGTTAGGAAGTGGTGGCCCGGATTAGCAAGGAAAGGGCACAGAGTGATGCGGACAAGAGAGACCTGGTAATCAGCAAACCCGGACAAGGGAGTGCACGCCGAGCGTGTGCAATGAGGACGGAGGTGCCAGGAAGACAGTGTGATGGAGGAAGCTCATCCCCTCTCTGGGAAACCAACCACTCCATACTGCCTGCACACCAGTGTCCATGGCATGGGGAAGAAAACAGGATGGGAAGGAGGGGGCTGTGTGCAGTTGCAGGGCTCGTCCCCGGATCCTCGCTGGGGTCACAGAGGGGGTCAGAGAGCTCGCACAGCTGGGGGGCTGCTGTGGGTTGATACAGGCTCTTTAGGAAGGACGGGCTGGGGCGGTGAGCGGAGGAAGTTGTCTCTATGTGAGAGAGCAACCAGGATGCTCAGAGCTCTGTCTAGAGGTGGAGGAGAAGCCAGCTGAGAACCTATGGATAGAACCAATGGACATTCCCACGGTGGTGGTGTGGGTGTCGGCTACAGACCGCCTGATCAGGAAAAAGCAGCAGATGAGCTCGTCATGTGCCAGCTGGAGGAAGCCTCGCGTTTGCAGGCCCTGGTCCTCGCGGTGGACTTCAGCCACTCTGTTATCTGCTGGGAGGATATCCCAGCAGGGCACCACCAATCCAAGAGGTTTCCGGTGACAGTTTCCTAACGGAGGTGATCAATGAGCTAGGAGGGAAGTTGCTCTGTTGGACTTAGAAACAAGGAAGAACTGGCCTGGGATGGGAAAGCTGGGGGCAGCCATTGGCTACAGCAACCACAGGAAAAGAGAATTCCCAATCCTGAGAAAGGCAAAAGAGCAGGATCACAACTCCAGTCTTCAGCATCTTCACGAATCTGCTTGGAACAATACCAAGGCCCTGGATGGAAGAGGGGTCCAGGAGTGCTGGATGATTTTCAAGGATCGCCCAATCTAACCTCGAGAAAGCTCTACCTCATGTCAGGCAAAAGTAGCAGGACCTCTGTATGGATGAAAAGGGAGCTCCTGACTAAAACTAAAAAGGAGGTGGAAGCAGCCACAAGTGCTCCAGGAGGAATACAGGGACACTGCCTGAGCATGCAGGGGTGGGGTTAAAAGAGAGCTAAAGCTGCCTGGGGTTGAATCTGCACCAGCAGGTAAAGGGCAGCAAGAGGGGCTTCCATAGATACATCAGCAGCAAGAGGAAGACTAGGGAAAATATGTGGGCCTGCTGCCAAATGGGGCAGGAAACCAGGTATGGGACAAAGGACCCAGCGAAGGCCAGTGTACTCAGCAACTTCTTTGCCTTTACAGGTAAGATTTTCCTTTGTGAATCCCAGGCACCTGAGACCAGTGGACAGAAAAATCAAGGGTAAAGTCAGTAATTTAACGGACAGAAAAATCAAGGGTATAGTCAGTAACTTAATGTCCCATGGGAGGAAAGTTCACTAAGCTGAACTGAAGCCCTGAAGTTGCTGATCTGAGTTCTGCTCTTGTCTAACATCATATTTATGACTGTACGGTGTGTTTTAGAAGTACTAAAAAGTTCTGACTGCTGAAAATAATGGAGAACCCCCAAGAGAATCAAACTGAGGAAGGAAATTGTAAGAAATTGTAAGTAGCATGGGTAGTATTTTAATGTTTTTTGAAGTAGAGGAAATATTTTTTAAAGGAGGAAAATGTTTTGCAAGAATTTCTGTGGTCACTTGAAACTGTTCATTCCCATTCTTGAGGGCAGCATGAAGATACTTTGAACTGTTGTGGTCTGAGCTTATCTGACCTGACCAAAGAATCTCCACCTCATAAGGTCTTAAAAGCCAAAGGCAGATGTTCCAGTGCTTGGCTGTTGCTTATCTACTTAAAACTCCTGCAAAATAAATCAGTTTTGGGAAGCCTTTTTTTTGTTTTGTGTCCTCTCCTTTTGACTTGGAGGTGGCTGTTTGCTAGTCCCTTTAATCACCCTTCCTCATATTAGGAGGATGCTAAAAGAGGGACAACTACATGTGCATTTTGTCAATCTATCTTTGCAGCTGGCAGGTTTCTTGTGTTTGTTACTTGTACCAGATGTTGTCTCCCTCTATATATTCTCCAGCTAGAAATGCTGCTCCAGCTGGGTCCTTGGCAGTCACTCCAGAACAGAAAAACTCCCTCAGATGTTTGCATATATAATGTTCCCACATGTATTTTCTAAAACAAACTTATTTCAGCAGTGATTACATTGTGTTGATACACAGTCAGTAACTGGTTCTTCACAGTTTCCACATTTTTTTCTCCTCTGGCACTGATAGGCAACCTGTGTTCCCTGTGTTATGTCCTCTGGAAATGCACTGCTGCCTACTTGACATTACTGAATTTGAGATGTCCTTATTCTAATCCCATCCTCCAAAGTGCCTGCAGTCACCCCCTTTAGCTTCTAAGTGCTCTCTGTTCCTCCATGAGAGCAGAGAGGGCTAATGGGCTAAGCCCATGGCAGCTGCTTTCGGAAGGGAAGGTCGCTGATATAATTGCCCAAGGTGAGAATCAGCCCCCCTGGGCTCTGCTGAGCACAAATCCCAAACTTCAGCCAAAGTGGAGAAGGTCTAAGCAGCTGTGAGAGAAGAGAGAAGCTGCCTGGAAGAGGAACGTGAAGATACACGGCACTCGTAATGTCATTAATTGCATGAAAATGTGAGGGAAAACATCAGTCTTCCTTTTTCAATATATCTTTGCTGAAAAGCAGCAATAGTCTGACAGGTAAGAAGACAAAAGTAATATGGTGGTTTTCTTGGCATGTAGGTAAATGGGGAATGTAAAATAAGTGCTTACCCTAAAGACTGTGGATCTGCCCTGCCTCACCGAGCAAAGGTCTCCAAGCCCTGGTGTTGCACCTGCGTGATGCGACCTAACCCAGGGGAGCTGAGAACGTTGCCTAAACTCTGCCTCCTTTTCGAATAGCTGCGCCTCTGGGTGTCGGCTCTGTAAGACCAGCTCACAAACTGGAGCACGGAGCGTCCGTCAAAATCATAAACGTGCTCTTATTTTGCAATGTATAACCTCTATGATCCCCCACAGCCTGAGTTAACCATTACAGGGGACAGGCTTTAAGCTTCCGCAGCAACGTCCGTCCCTTGCAAGGGGGTCGCGTACCCTTTTGGGGAGTCCCACGCGCCAGCTGCGCCTCTTGCCTGTGCCCGAGGTCGTGCTGCAGCCTCCGCCGCCAGGGTTCCCTGTACCGGCCGCCTCGCTCGTGGGCACGTCCCTTACTCCAGTGCACCGCTGGAAGGAGCATCTTTGCATGGAGCCGTAGGCAGCCCGTACGTGGAAATAAAGTCACCAGGGCTTCGTTGGCTATTGGCAAAAGGTCGTACAAATGCTTTGTGTAGATAGTCCTTTTTTTTCTAGTAATTCATAGCAGGTGTTCACACAGGAATGTGGTGACTCAATGCATTAAAATAAATCCTGAGTGCAACTCTATGCAGCTACTAATGCAGCTACTAATGTACATGAATTTAAGACTATTTTTCTAAGTTGTAAAACACAGTTCCATAGATCTATTTCTGTGTAAAGCACTCTAAAATAGGAAAAATACATTATGGAAGGGAGAAAAATTATTAAACCTTTGTACACATGTTCAATGTTAATGCTAATATGAAATGTACAAGTAAAATCTTCTCCCAGGCCTGGGAAAAATCGCCCGGTGCCTGTTAAGAACAGCAAGAAGTACTGACTTAAAGATAATTAAGGACAGATGGGTAGCTCTGAGCAGCTAGCGAGGTTCCTGCCTTGCAGGTGCCTTGGAGGAAGAGATCAGTGCCCAGTTAATGTAACGGGTACGTTTTCCTTCGGGAAGCCAGAAGTGGTGCGGACCTCCCTCTATCTCTTATCCCAAAGAGAGGAGCCAGTTGAGGAGACCCTTCCAATTAAAGTTCACCTTGGCCCAAATCCTTTCCCCGTTGACTCCATGGGGCCAAACCCCGGCTCAGAGAAACCAAGGGAGCTGAACCCTGTCTGGGATAAACTAGACCTTGGGGCAGCTGAGCAACGGATGGATGGATGGATGGATGGATGGATGGATGGATGGATGGATGGATGGATGGATGCTCAAAGTCCCCGTGTGACTCACAGGGGTGACAGGGTTGTTCTGGTATCTGCCCATAACTGTAGGAGGACAAGCTAATATATACCTTGTGTTAGTGAGGGGCTCAAACTGTGTCCTGAGTATTTTTTTCCTTTCTCCTCCCTGTGCCTGTTGTGTCCTGCTCCCTAGCTGTAACTCCTGTTCCCTGTGGGGAACCCCCATGGCAGGGGTGGTTCCTGAACCCCATGCAGGGGGGTTCCCTCCCGCATAAAAGGAGGCAGGGAAGCTTCCCTCTCCACATGGATTTAGGTTATCAATTAAGTATCAAAAATTACTGCTTAGAAAGATCACTTTAAAGAGGTTTATATAAACTAGCTGTAAGGCCTGCAGGATCCAAACTCAAATATTTTGTTTACAAGGGTCTCTTGAGAAGAGCTGAGAAAGATGAAGAAGGCAGGTTAAGTGTTATTAGTGAACCATTATCATCAAGAGAGCAGCTTCCAAAATCCAAGGTGTTTTGAAGATGTCTGGAAATCAATTTTAATATATGATCTTTGGAAAGCACCACCAGTACTCTTTATTTGAAGAACTTTTGGTGCTTGTAGACAAAAAAAAAGTCATCTCTGCTTAAGCCTCTAAGACAGATAAGTTTAACCAAAGCCTAGATGAAGTCAGGAATAAATGCTGGTGGCTCTAGGAGGTGAAGGAGAGAGCGAGCAGCTTCTCCTCACGCCTGTGACCACGGCAGAGCTTGTTTGTTGTTGGCTTAGTGTTTTTGGTTTTTAGTTGTTTCATCCAATAGGGCAATGCAGAGAAATGCTAGGAAGAAAAAGGCCCGCGGAGCTGAGCCAGGGGAAGAGAAGGTCTTAACCTTCCTCTTCCCAAAGCCCTTTGCCCAAGCGTTCATTTTGCTCAGGAAGCTGCAAGTGTCTGCAGGGAAGTTTCCACAGTGTAACTGTCCCATCCATGAGTTGTGGAAGACTGGGTGAAATGCCCAATAAACGGTCTAAATGTTCCTCTTGACACATGTTTTGCTTAGCATGTGTTAAATCACTTGCAAGGATATTAATGTGTCTAAGGGACACTCTCTGGTGTAGGCCGAGAGGGACTTGGGGCTCACTTGAAATGACTACAGGGGAATGAGGCTGTTAGTGCAGGGGGAGTTCAGGATCATCATTTCTTCATGAGTCATTGCTGAAAATAACTCTTGGTTTAGAAATTAAGCTTTACCACAGCGGGTAAAGAGGAGCTGAGTCTAGTGCTGCTCCTCAAAATCCTCCCTTTAGGCTGTCTGTAAACTCGAGGGGCTGTCAGGGAGCCCTTTTTTTTTTTTTTTCCTCCAGATTCTTTCAGTCACAAGGGCTAGAAAACCTGACATTCCCTTTTTTGTTTGTTTGTTTATTTTTTAAGCGCCTGTTGCTGGAACTCTAGGCCTGTTC
The DNA here is from genome assembly GCA_013398735.1 of Nothocercus julius. Lineage (NCBI taxonomy): Eukaryota > Metazoa > Chordata > Aves > Tinamiformes > Tinamidae > Nothocercus > Nothocercus julius. The sequence continues at coordinate 11,787,161 of VZSV01000006.1, read as the reverse complement.
CTGCAGTTCTTCCAGTTCCTGCCTGCTTTTACTAGCGTAGAAACAGACTCTAGGACGTAGGAAACACTGGGTTGTTATCCTTGTGCCTGCCCTCTTCCCCCTCCTGCACTGCTGCTTCCATGCAGAGGGTATCAGTGACGGCCCCCCCTGCTCCTCCTCGCTCGGCACTGGGAGGCAGAACCGCTTTTCAGACACTGTCGAGTCGAAGCTGCCCAGAAGTCGCGGCTGGCCGGCTGGGCTGTGGCTGCCAGCATAGGCCCAGGAGGAGGAGCACAAACGGGAGCTGGACCCAGACGAACACCGAGCGCTTCAGGCGTCTGCCCTCACCCTGCCGCCTTGGGGAAGAAAGAGCATTTTTGCTTTGTCTCATAGACGACCTTCAAAATCACTTCCAAATTTATCTTCCTACTTGACTAACTTCTGGAAGTATTTCCAGAAATGTCTGCATGTAACATTAGGATGCCTCAAATAGTTTGGGTGCTCCAATTTCCTAGCTCTGACCCGAGTATGTGAAAAATCTAGCACATCTCCAGCGGGGAAACCAGACAAAAGCAGCTGTTTTCTAGAAGAGCGAAGGCCACCACTGTGCCACCCTATCTGCAATATCCATGTAGCAAGTCCAGCGTGAGTGGAAAACCCAACCCGCAGCAGTGCCAGAGCAGCACGTTCTTAACCGTCACCCCCCCCCCCAAAAAAAAAAAAAAAGTGTGTAGTCTATTTTCCAAAATTAGTATTGTGCATTTTCTTGCTGTGAACTTACCAGGCTACAGAGGACCTTTTGATTTAAGTGGAAAAAGAAAAATGGCTGGAAGTTTAGGCTGGAGGCACTGGGAATTAGGCACTAGTTATTGACTGGGAAGTGATTAGAGCAAGTTGCCACGGGGTGGAGAGTTTCCTATTTCTCAGGGGCATTCAGGCCCCTCGTCTGAAGCCCAGCTGGAAAATGCGCTTAAAGCAGCAAAGCAAAAAAAGCTCCAGCGAAAGCTCAGCACTCCAGCTCGATACTGCAAACTGCCTTGGATTATGTTTATGTCCTGCAGCAGGCTGAACCGGCAGGATTATTTCTAGCACTGAATTTTGGGTCGTTCAGAAAATTGCATTGTAAGTAAGTGCTGAAAAGTGGATACCTAAAATAAACAGAAACACTTTTAACTCTTGCTGCCTAGTCCTTGTCTCCCCCTGGCGGGTAAAATGGTAGTTTATAACAACGTTTGTCTTCATTGGTTTAGGAACTGTTTGGCCTCGTGCAGGCCTGGTTATGTAGGTTAAGTGCCTGGGGTAGGTACTGAAGAGGCAGCACGCCCGAAGGGACCTGCTGCTCGCTACGGGCTGCTGCAGCCTGGAAATCATTTCTACTTGGACTGTTTTTATTACTAGGGCCAAAAGAGAAGACTGGTGCGAAGGGAGGCAGACAGGCACTGAGCAGTTTTGGTAGGCCTGGCTCTGGGGTCAACAGTTCCTGCTACTGGTAGATTGCAGGAAAAACACAACTCACTGGAAGAACTAAATTTGTTTTCACACCTAAGGTTATGGAAAGGATGGAAACATGTCTTCAGACACGTGAATCCTAAGAACTGCAGAACAGGCAAGCGAAAATGTTGCTTTTGTGACTTCTCTGCTTCGAAGGCCTGCAGTGACTCGTATGCTGCTTCGCTGACCAACTGTGGAGGCTTCAAGGCCAGCTCGTCCCTTCACTGCCGCGTCTCGCCAGCGCCACTGACCCCGTGCGACGTTTTTCTCTTCTGTGCGAGGGCAGCAGTGGTGAGCTGGGCCCGCGGCAAGGGGCAGGGGCTCGGGACACCCTGCCTTTGCCTAACGGGCACACGCAGGCCCTGCCGCCCAACGGAGGGCAGTGGCTGCCCGGGCAGATGCTGTCAGGGCAAAGTTGCCCAACTTCGGCTGCTGGGGTGAGGGAACTCGTCCACAGCTCACATCTTTTTTATCATGCAAATAAATAAAGCAAATCTCCGAGGCCTGCTGTAAATGCCAACGTTATATGTTTTATTTTTAATCAAGTAATTCTTTTAAACCTCACAATATCCATGACTGACAGGAAAAAAAAAAAAGACATTAGGTATGAAATGAGAATATAAAATACATGATATGTAGAAAGGCAATCAGTGCTTTAGTCCCTCAAGACAGTAAACAGGTGAAATGACCTTCAAAACTTCAACTGTCTTTTTTTTTTTTTTTCTAAAACATAAAATTCAAGTGATTTTTTCTTTTATTTCACCTTGTAAACAACATACAAGTCAAAATGGACAATGAGGTAATCTATACTACAGAAGATAATTTAAAAACACTAGATAAGACACAGTATTAAAGACATATAGAAATCAGTGTTCACTTTGGTCTCTAGTATGGTTATTGTTATTATTACCACAAGCAACACATACTAGTTTAAGCCAGTCTGGTGATGTTCGTCAGCCAGTTGTTGCTTAACTTAGTAATCCAAGAGGTAGTCAAAACCATTATCCTTTGTAAAGCTGGTTACTCTTACATTTGGTTTAATGACAATGGTAGCAAATACCTTGGTACTCATCCACATTCTCATAAAAACACTACGAGAACTGCTAACGTACAGCCCTATTTCAGTATAAAACAGAAATGTGTGTTCATAGATCAACCTCTTATTATTAGTCAAGAGTTATAACAGGGGTAACACAACCAACGTTTCTTAAAGAAGAGGCTGTTGATATACTAAGCAAAATAAGATTGATGCATTTAACAAGGCTCTGCTTGTTTCTAAAACAATAATCAAATCTCATTAAGACTTCTAGAAAATTAAAATCAGTGCATCTGCACACGTACATATCTTCCCAATTACTTTTATATCTAGCACAGGGGAATACATATATATTTTTTACGATAAACATTTCTTACAGATAAATTAATTAAATTAAATTTAAGACTCAGTGAGATTTCCCATGTTCTTTTATAATTCTTCTTACAAAGAATGTTACAAGATCTATAAACACTTTTTATGGGGCTCTATTCACAAAACTAAGTATGACTAAGCAGGAACTCCAGCAAAGGGTGGAAAACAAAAATGAACTGAAAAAGGGGGCCTACAAAGGGAAGAGTTAAGACCCAAATGTCTTGTTTGGCACTCCCTGAAAGCTGTCTAAAAGTAAAATATTTTAGATGGTAATGTAATGCCAGATTTGCCATCAGCCAGAATAAAAACTTGTTTGGCTCTTCCTCCAAATATACATCCTCCTGATAGCCTCATTTTTGTAGTGTCTCGTACATGCCATTAAATCTCCTTGAGGGAGAATAAAAAAAAAAAACTCACAGTGTCCCTTGTGATTAAATCAAATTGAGTATTTTGGGCTGGGGGAATGGAAGGGAGAGATACTCTTGTTACAGGTTTAACCTTATCTCCAGTATTGTTAGGAGAAAATAGATCTCTTGGAGCAGAAATTTCAACTATTTCTACTCAAGCTAGTTTCATTGTGGGGCGTTGTGGCAAGGACAGGCTGGTGAATAGGGGAAATCAGGGCTCAGCCAAGCTACAGAATATTAATTTCATCCTTAGATACAAAGGAAAAATTCCAAACTCAAGTTGGTGCCTCCTCCTGTAAAGGAGACTTTGCTTATTTGGAACAGCCTATTGAAGGAGTATAATTATATTTTTCTAGGGCAGCCCAGTGCTAAGTAGTTACCTGCCATAGCTCATGCTATGTGTTTAACTTAGGCATGTATGTTTTTGTCTCTTTTTGGAGATGTATTTATTTTTGTGAACAGTGCCCATATTCCTTTAGACAGAAAAATAAAAACTTTTAAAGAAATGTTTGGAAACGTCTCATAATTTCAAATGGATGCTTCATCTTAAACAAGTATTTGCCATAATGTATACAGTGGTGAATTACCAGTTACATATTTAGTACAGATAAAAAGTATGTACCATAGATCAACAGCCACCTTTAAGGCCAGAGCAGCACAAAGGTGTGTTTATGCAGTAAATATGAGGTAGCCTTTTGCTGTAAACAGAATATTAATTTTATTGTCGCCTATGTAAACAAAGTGGGCTTGATGTTTTCTGCTTTTGTTTTTGTCCCCCTCCCACCCCCCTCCCTTCCCTTCTAGAAAGGTTGAGCCCCAAAAGCTCCAACTGGAAGTCAGTGGGAGCTGTGGTTGCCCAGCCTCTCTGAAAACTCAGACCCTGTGAAAGCAGACACACAAATGCTCACATAAGCAACCAGTACAGAATACCACTTTTCCATTTCACAGGAAATTATAATACAAAATGCTGAGATCTGATCATCAGAAATGTAGGTCTATGTCAACTCAGAGGTAGTTACTAAGATCAGTACATAATACTTATATAGAGATAAAAAGGTCTAAGTCTATTTGGTTTGTTCTGAGTAAGCAGGTCGGTAGACTATTCTGTAAAGAAAACACAGCATCACATGGTATATTCCCTGAGCAAAGTTCTTTGTCCTGAGTATGTTATGTAATAGTGATAACATTCTACTATATAAAAATAAAACCTTAAGCTTTCAACAATAAGATAGGGTTGGTATGTGCTCTTAGCAGTTCAGTCTGACGTTGGTGCATACAATGATTTCAAACAGCACCACTAAAAATCTGCATGTTGAAATTATTTCCTCATCTCAGCTCTGAACTTCTTACATATAAACAGGGAATGACCAGTTTTCAAATCCACAATTGCCTATTTCTATAAGGAACTTTGGTTTAAATTTTCAAAGTGACCTAAGTTTTGCATCTTTGCTGTTTAACCTGGTTTTCACACCGGCTAGAAGGTTAAGCAATGCCACTTTGATTTGTCTACATAAATAAGTTTACTATCCTTACGTAAGGCAAGGAAGTTCTCTATAGATATAATCACATTCAATATCGTCAAAGGTAAGCTTTGCATTAGCATACTGAGAACTTCAGCATAAACGATCGAGATTCTCACAAACACCGGCGAGGAATTCACACAAAATAATTCTCTTGAAACTGTGCCCTTCTCTGAGGCATTTGATTACTACCTCTTTACTGAAGCAGCAGCAGCAGCAACAGTAAAAGTCTCCTCCGGCAGGACAAGCGGGAAGGGGGGAGGCCACGCACGGAGCCGGCCGCGTACCTGTGGTAGCCACCGGCTGCGCAACTGCTACCACAGGCAGGGCTCGGGCTCCCTGTAGCCTTTCGCAGGCTGCTTCTTGATTATCTGAGCTTAAACCTACCTGACTCTTTCAAGCTTTAACAGTCTATGTTTATTGCCAATGTTAAGGATTATACAGGTTTCTCTAATTAACTTACATCTGCAATGGGATTTGTCAAAGTACGTTACCTTCCGTGTGACTTGGTAAGCGAGACGTTACAAATGGGACATGACTTGAAGTTTTGATAGGCTCCCACTCCATTAACCCCGAGCAAGGGCTGCAGCCCAGGGAGCCTCGCTCCGAGGCCACCAATCCTGCTCGTCCTTAATGAAGCGTGTGGTCCCAGCACACACCAGACAAAGGCTGCCCCGCAACGGCCTCCGGCTGGCAAGAAGCAGACGATGCCCAGGGCTTCGGGCACGTCTGCAGGTGCCTGCGCTGAAGCTGCTCGGCAGCAGGCTCCTGTTGTTCTTTATTGTACGCGTGCAGTATCGTCACAGGAGGCTGGCTGAGCAACTCCGAGTACCCATCTACCGTTATTCTTAAAGCATTATTTATCCCAGGATCAGATTAGCTTTGCATTTATTTTTCTCAAAACAAAACAAAAAAAAAGACAACAACAACAAAATCCCTAGGGAGTTCTCTCTATGACCTTTCAATAGTAAACAAGGGTAAGTCCCTTCAAATCAATGGGGACTACTTGGGACCAAAAGAAGTTGCTGCTGCTGCTGCTGCTGCTGCTGCCACCATCACCAAGGTCCTCTAAACTTTCACAGAATACAGCAGGGTAAACAGGACGGTATCCTGCTTCCACTCAGAAGGGTCTGTAACACCTTAAACATTCTCCCCTACACAACAGTCATCTACATTACAATTACAACCATATTAATTTAACAAAACATTTTGAGAAACCAGCACAGAAACTACACATTCATTGTCTTTCCTGGAGCTTTAAACTCCTCATCAACAAAGGATCATGGCAATGAGAGCCATATTCACTCATGATACTGCCCTTCACAGGCACAGGGAGGGGAAAGGCATTGATACTTCATAGGTATGAGAAAGAAAATAGCTCAAACTGATGCTGTGGGGATGTCCTAGTATCTTTAGTACCATATGGCAGCTTTAAAATATGAAAGTATCCTTTGGTTCAAAAGAAAAGCAACAGTCTTGATCTTAGCTCTGTGTGTTTTTCAGGTTTGGTGTGGTTGTGTGAGAGATTTCTTGGATTTTCTTGTTTGCTTTTTTTTGATGTGTTTGAAAACAGTTTCTAAGAATGAGTTCAGGAACGTTTTTGGATACTGTATCTATTGCTTCACAATAATGTATTGTGGGAGTCGGAGAGTGTTCAATGAAAAATATATATATTTATAGATACACACACACACACACACGCACACGAGTGCACACTCATACACAAACATACAGAAGGTAAAACTTAACACACCCTGATCATATGTATTTTGCTTGGAGTGATTTGTCTATTAAAGAAAAAAAAAATTCACAGTTCCTCAACAGTAGTTAAAATTCCAGGTCAGCTACTGATAATGAAATAATTTCCCCTGTATTGCATGAGGTAGACATCCCAAGAGGATAAAGAAAATGGAAAGTTATGACAAAAGCTCTTAAGTTTTTTTCCTTTTTTGAACAGAAGGCCCCTTTCTGTTTGGTTCTTCAGGTGATGCAGATAACTTACTTGAAGAAGCTTCCTGTGGCGACCTGCCTGACCGCTCTGAGAGCTCTGACCTTCCCTCCTGAGAATACGATGGAGATGAATAGCCGTACGTCGCTCCCCCTTCTCTCAGGGCAGCAGAAGTGGAAGGCTGTGGTTCAGCTTCATGTCTTCCCTGAGAACTAGTGGGCTGTTGTGAAACAGTTTTATGGGGGCAGTTAGCCACCATGTGCATGATGCTCTGACAGTAATGGCACTTCTTTGGCTGTGGAGGTAGACTACATTCTTTAGCGTGATGATCAAGGCCACCACAGTTGTAGCATCTAAAAACGAAGACAGACAGCTGGTTATAAAATGTAGCATCAAATTGTACCATTTTCTATGTACTGTAAACTTAGTGTGGATGTGCACAAGGTCTGCGGGTAAAACTGAGTGCTCCTGCACTGATATTCTGTTGCCATGGGCTAACATACATCTCACCTGTGCTTTCTAAGTCACTTGGAATGAACTCCTCTATCACACTACTGTCAAAAAAATACCTTTTATTTAGGACTGGATTCTGTTACTATCAATCATATCAGCTATGACCTTTCTTCATAAACTCTTCACTGCCCAAAATCAATTGCAACAGATCCTCGCTTGTTTTTACCAAGACCTGTCTATTGACTGGTAAGGACTAAGTCAAAGACATGTACAGATGCAACAGTGCCTAACAATGCCTTTCTGAAAGCCTTTAAATGCCTCGCTGCCCTCCGCTGTCTATGAAGTGAGCCCATGCAGCCCAAGGACAACAGTGCAAGTGTCCCACTGTGTAAGAGCCATCCATCAGCAGCACTGCACAGCTACACCAAAAAGAAAACACCCCTGTTTGTTAGACACTTTTTGTTTCATGCATACTTCAGCAGTAAGATGTTAAAATCCTGAATCCCCACTGGCAGTTCTTACCAAACTACAGAAGTATTTCCCCCCACACTCCGCCCCTTCGCCCCCCAGACCTCTGGTAATGTCACAAAGCAGAGTTCTGGTAACACGTGTCCCACTAGAGGGCACCAAATATCCAAGTATCCTGCCACGCCGCAAGCATTTCTATTTACTCGAGTATTTATAACATCGCACTTATTTGAGTGCCAATATTTCAAATGACTGACATGACTTATTTCAGAAAGGGGAGGAGAAGAAGCAGTCACCAAGGACCTTCTCCTACACCTTCCAGAGAGATGGGTTCCAGTTTTCACACTGTGTGTTGCCGCATCAGGGAGGTACGGAAATACCGAGCGAGGATACTCAGCCTTCCCTAGTGATGTGCCTCAGGCTCTAGCAAGTTTTTCCGAAAGGACATGCTGCTTTCAAGGAGGGGAACCCAAATGTGGAGGAGATGGGTGACATTACTGGGAGGACGGAGATGACTCGGGGCAGGAGGAGCTCCTCTACTGGCCTTGCCTGGCAAAGGAAAGGCCTATATGGAAGATGGAGGTAGTTCGGGGCACCTCGTGTCCTACTTGGGATAGGGCTCCAAGAGACCCATCTTCTAAAAATAGAGGTTTCCTTGGGGGAGAAGGAACCCTGGACACATGTCCTTCTCTCCCCATCTTCCCAAGGCTCAGGGAAGAAGGTGGGAAGCGAGGAGACTCTGGAGCTTTTCCTTCCTGTCCACCTCCTCCCCGAGGGGCCACCACTGCCGAGGGGCTTCACACGGCAGATGCAAACGGTGCCTTGGTGGCAGCACCTGATCCGTGCCTTCGCTGCGCTAAAGCCAATTCTCCACGTAGGTGCACGCGCCAAAGCCATCTGGTCTAATAAAAGATCTTGCCTAAGGTCCCCAGGCTGGCATCTTCTGGCGCAGATAAGGCATGATAAGGGAAAGGTGGAAGCTAAACTTTCACAATGCTTATATTTCAGAGGGGTAGTAATAGCTTTTACGGTTTCAAATCAAAACAAAATAAATAAAGCCTTTGCAAGAGTCATAAAACGGGATTTGTTTGTTTTCTCTTGAAATTCCCAAACCACATGCAAGTGGTGGTGATCCTGGGTGTCCTCTTCAAGAGAGTCACTACCCAGAGGCAGACAAACTGCAGAGCACTTACTGCACAGGGCTAGGACTCAGCAAAGACTTTGGTTTTGCTGATTCTTAAAAAAGGCTAAAATATAAATACTCTTCTGTTAATCTTGTTAACCTGGGGAATCTTAATGAAGTCTTGAACAACTTACTGTATAATGTTAATTTGTAACACATGCCAGGTATGTGAATCCTTAAAATACATTATTCAAACACACACTGGAGAGTAATAATAAGTTATGAGGATCCTATGCTGGTCACATTCACAGCTCAGCTTTCCATAAATACTAGCTGCTGTTCTACAGTTTCTGTTTCTTTTTTTTTTTTGATAAATATTTGCATTGACTGTATGTAAATTAAACTCATTAACATTTAACATTTTACTGAAGAGACTTAAAGCAGTTATAAATCATCATTTATTTTGTCCTTTTCCTTAACTATGAAATAATTTAAAAAATGAGTGCAAAAACACTTAATGCCTGAAGGAGTCAACTGAAGCATTCAAAAATATGTAACTATAAATATAAAATAATATTATACGTTTCAGCTGAAGGACACATTAAAATACTTTAAATTTTCAGCTCACTGGGAAGTAACCAAGCTCTGACCAGCCACTATTACTCTATGCAAAGAAATGAAGTTTAGCACATGGAAAACTGCATTTACAGCCAGAGTTTTGCCTATGAAATACACCTTTTAAAGAAATGCATAGTTAAGATCTGCATAGTTTATAACAAAGTTGCAAAACAGCTATTAACATTTGCAAATGAAAAAACAGCTTATGTTGACCAAGCCATGGCATCATGCACTGTAACTTCGAGAACTGATGTACAGAACTTCATTATCCTTTCAGAGGGCACTGTAATTAAATTGTTATATCTTCTTTTAAAATTGAAACCAAACCTATCATACTGAACTCTGCACTTACAAAGCCACTGCAATACCGCATTTCAGGTGAGCTGGTTCCATTTTTACATCACCACTGTACAAGGTTTAATGTAATCTTTCAGTGCAAGATTAAGCTTACGTCTTTCCACATATTTTACTACATAACCCAGGAAGCTATACAGAATATAAAATTTTTCTTTAATAAATATATAAATGTGTACAAGTCCAGTTGCCACTCAGTACTGATCTGCTTAGCAAGGAAAAAACAAATATACAAGAATTTCAACCTAAGAACAAAGCACTAAATTTTTTTTCCCCTGTATGTTAAAAAATGTATTAAGTATTATTCATCTGATTACGTTCTTCAAAATCAATGTAGGTATATTCACATTAGTGACACAGCTTAACAGTAGTATCAGACTTTTTAACAGCTATTCTGCTATGATTTTCTGGCAAGCTTTCTATGTATCTTCTGGATAAAACAATAAGGAAATAAAACTTGCAGTTGGAAAAAACAAAGCAAAGCAAAGCAAAGCAAAGCAAAGCAAAGCAAAGCAAAAAAAAAACCTCAAGTGTTTCACTTACTTGTCCCCTGATAAAGGCATCTAGGAATTTACAAAAGTCGTGCTATCATTGAGACTGTAATGAAAAATGGTGCTTATTAATATCTTGCTTATTTGTTTCTAGTAGTATACTAACAGAAACTTGTTCACTGGCTTTTTATCTAAAAGTAGGCTATTACAGGAGTGTTCAGACATTCTGGAAATCATGCAATTTATCTTAATGCAGAGAACAGAATTTTATAGCTCTGAATACATTTGCATTTGCCTCCTTCCCTTAATGCCACATTTATTTAGTGGATTTAAAAAAGGAAAAGTTTGAAAATAGGCTAAAGAGTAGGCAGCAGCCGTGGACAAATTAATTTAATCAGTCACTATGGTCTGCACAGTGCTATCCAATTCAGTGAACCATTTCACCTCACCAGTTGACAAAAAAAAACTGCTCTTAGGGCCCCTGTTTCCACTCAAGAGGCCTCAGTCACCTTTTGCATATATATTTATCATTACATCCTGCTTGCAAGATATTGTAATTCCCTGCATTTATTCAAATCACTGGAAAAATGTCACTAGAAAATAAAACTCTTCTCAGAAGCAGTCATAATTAAACCATGATTTGTGTTTTCAGGGATGTTTTTGTCACTAGACAACTCAAGCATCTGGCTGAAGTGTTGCATTAGAATATACATGTGCTAGCCTGGGTGTGCCTGGACTTAAACAGGAGGGTGGCATTTATTCAGTTCTTTTAACTATTTATTCATCCCTTGTCAATCACTCTTACCAGGAGAACACATCACACCCCGCTCTGAAATGCTTTCCCTCTCAAGGGATTTTCGCCAAAATGGAAATGGTCAAACCACCTTGGAGCTCACAAATGATACCACATGGCATCATCCATGCACATGAAGATACGGAATTAACCCCTTTGTTCAAAACGCTGCAACTCTTTGCTCGTCTTGGCCGTATAATCTTGCATTACAACATAATGAAACCTGATCGGATATGCGTACGCAGGCCTCTCTGTACACATAAATACACAGGACAATATACGACAGGCTGCTGCCTGCTAAGAAAATTAACACGTGCTTGTTTGAATAGGCTTGCAGAAAGTCTGAATTAGCAAAATTGTAATATTTATTCACTGCAGAAGCACCATGGAAATAATGAACGTTAGCTTAGATGCTTGAAACATAGAAGTATGTATAAAAATTACATAATGAGATGAATAAATCACAAAAAAAGTCCTTAAAAATGTAGTTACAGTAAAAGAAACCCTTATAAAAAAAAGCCACAGCAAGAAAAAATTGGTAAAAAATGGTAGCCTTTTCATAGTAGGCTCTTTACCGGGTGGCTTCATGCCTGAAAACCAACAAAAAGAAGTAGATAAAGAGATGGCAATTATCCTAACTGGAAATCCTTTCCATACCAAAAGAACGGAGGAGCAGTAATAGATCTTGATATGAAAAGGATGTGTGTTTTAATGAAAGAAATACCCTGAAGAACTTGTCTAACCTTATTTTGCAATATCCAGAAGCCCCTAAAAAATATCAGCAAGAAAACAGCAGCGGACCACTTACTACTGCAGAAAGAGAAGGCCTACCACAAGGCTAGAAATGCTTTTTTCTCCTTAATTGTTTGTTAGGCGTTTGTTACTACACTGAATACTATATGTATTACAGGACATACATAAACAAAAAGCCTATAGAACCCATTGTAAAATACAGTATATTAATTGTAGTAAGTCAGTGAGTGAAATATTTGATTTCAGAAGCAAATGCAAAATAAAATACTCCCCAGTCTTCAGCTTTCTTTCATTTTCCGAGATGTCAACCCCTGCCTAGGAAGCATTCACTAACCCCACCATTTTTAAAGCAGCTGTAACACTCTCTTTGCAGCTCTCTCAGCCACAACAAGCTCAGTGGAGCTAAGCAGCAAGGAGGGTAAGCACGACAACTTGTTTTTTCATGGTGGTTTCCAACATCACTAGGACAATAATCCAGTCTATACGACGAGTAGAGAATCATTTGGGTTGCTCCAAAGCATTATCCACTGGGAGAAAAAGCTTTAAAATTACCCCTATGATCAAGTGATCAAGTGGTTTCTTTTTGGTTTGTTTTTAGGGTAGAGGGTTTTAAATATCAGACAGGGAGTGCAAAGGGGAGAAAAAGGTGCAGACAGAGGAGAATAGAGGATGCCTAAAATAATTTTCTAGGACTCTAAGGTATTCCCTTACCAGCTCCCTTTCTGTGTGTTCTTTGTGAATGCTATCAGATGATAAAGACTGCATGTTGGTGAACGGTGCTGTCTGGTAGTTTAAATGCTTCGAAAAACAAGATGTTATCCTAACACCATAAGTAAGTGAGAGGCTTTTCCTATATACTGAATGCCAGCTAAGCAGTGAAAAGCGTTTAAAATAATTAAAGGAAATGATTAGGGGTGCACCTAAATAAACAACCTTTTTTAGCCACTGTCCTCGTGACGTACCTAAAGAAATAGCAATTCTTGCAAACATGGCATTCAGCACAGCTGCTGGGACTATTCCAGTTTGGGGGTGAAAGGGACCACGGGGCTGCAAGGGGCTCCGGAGCAGCCTGGCATCGGCCGATTTGCACTTCTCTTTGCCTTAGGGAGTGTTTTAATGGCTTACTTAAATGTAAGCAAATCCTGGGTATTAAATCCCACAAATCACAGACTGCATCACAGGTGACTGTAGCTGTTGCCTCAGATCCAGTATTATAAAAGGACAAACCAGCAGCTAAACATCTAACCTGGTTACTGGCTAGTCAGTTGGTTTATTTTCTTTTTTCCTAAGAGAGGGCATTTCCTCCCTTCCTTGAAACACAACTCGCATTCCCCATCCCTTTAGTGGCCGCATAAACCTTGGCACACGCTGGAGGCCACGCGGCCCCAGTCCCGCTCCTGCGGCGGCCCCGGGGCAGGATCCCCACCAGGAGCTGCTGCTCTCTGGGGCCGTTCTCCTCCCCCCAAGCCTTCCCAGCAGCACTAAGTCCTGAAGAAATAAAGGCCACGCGTGCTTTTTTTTTAAAAAAAAAAAAAATCAGGAGTGCAGAAAGGGGCATTCGGCCTCCTCCTCCCTGCTCTGCCGATCCGAACGGCATTGCGCTGCGGCACGGCTGCAGCGCTCGGCTGGAAGTGACGGCAAATAAACGTGTCCTGGCCTTTCTTCTTCTCGTTTCTTTTTTCATGTTTTTTTTCTTTTCTTTCTTTTTTAAGATAAAATCAGTGAGTCAGCAAGAGGCAAACAAGAAAGGTAAAGATGCACATGCTGCTCCCCACATCTTGGGGGCTTTTCCTCACGTGCGCGTCTTTAGTTTTTAATCCTTTTGGTTTATTAAGCTGAAAATTCTTAACCTGTGTTTGAAGGCAACGAGAATACAGGTGACTTTGAAGATGGCCTAGCAGCACATCAGTATTCAAAACGCTGCTTTTGAGGCCAACTGAAACGATCTTGTTAAATAACCTAGAGATAGATCAGGCCATTCTGAGTCTCCACCAGAGCATTTACAGTGTGTCCAGCGAGCAATGTGACTTCACTGACAATATCATTCCCTAATCCATTAGGAAGAAAAACAGCTTAATTTTAAAACCACTGTTATTTTTAGGGAAGTATATTAGCAAACAGTACTCTGTCAATCCCCTGGAAATTCAGGATGTGGTGCATCAGGGCCAAATGTAGATTCGCCCCCATCCTGTGTCTGCAGGCTGCTGCTGGAGCCCTCACTGAGGCAAAGCACCAGGCAAAGGCGGCCTGCTGGGGAAGTTAATTGCAGGCTGCCGTATCTGAGCGAAATTCAGCTGGGAAACGTACAGGGTGTGACCAGCTTCTTGAGATTAACAGAAAACTCATCATCTAGAAAGAAACGGAGATGAAATAAAGTTAAAAAAAAAATTTCATTCATCTCTTTCTCAGCCAAATCCTATGCACACACACAAGGATAACGGATCAGACCCAAGGCCCCTTCCTTCGCCTCGCAGGCAGCCCCGGCGCTCACACAAAGCCGCTTTCTGCAAGGCTTCCAAAATGCGGAGGGGGAGGATATTGACGCTGCCGCCGCTCGCCGCAAACAAATAAATAAGGCCGCCTAATTGCAGCCTCATCAGATCGAATGGATTTCTGCGCTGAGCTCCAGATCAATCTCTTCCCCCGCGATGAGTCCTGCTCTTTTGTTGCCTGCGGCTCCCTCCCCCTCTGCCCCCCCCAATGATGGCGCAGGCAAAAAGCGTGGGGCCGGCAAACCCCGACACCGGTGACTGACATTCCTGAGAAATGGTGTGCTTGAAACGCACTAACATGACTTTACTGGAAAGCGTTTTTTTTCCTCTTTCCTTTTCCACAATGAAACACAAAGGTGGCTCAAAAGACTTTTTTTTTTTTTTCTCCACAAAAATGGAAAGGATGACACAGAGGCTCTTGCAAAATAGCCTCCATGGTGTTGCCACTCTTCCTGTCTTTCTGTGGAATCTTGTCAGTGCTCTCCACTCAGCCCCCTCCGCGGGCACAGGGGAAAATTATTTTCCCATAATTGCATGAAAACCCTCATGAAATGCATCCTCAAGGAGGAAGGTTCCAGACGCTTTTCTTTGCACTGCAAGTTCAGAACTTCTGAAATAACCATCTACAAGTGAATTAAAAAAAAAAAAAAAAAAAAAGTAAAAAGACAGCTTTCCTCCCAGCACATAAATATGGTGTGGAAAGGATGTGCATATGCTAATGGTTTTAAACCAACCAGATAAAGCAGATGCAAGATCAGTTAGGGCTTCAGTTTATGTTTTAAACAGCCGTATCTCACATGTTTCATATGTGAAATGCTATACTGTGATTGCTAATAAGCCTAATACTGTCAATCTCTCTGCATGACAAAACTGCACATGCACAGATATTCCCTACCACAAGCTGCCTTTGTGAGCCTTGATTTCTGCAGATAACAGGAAAAAAAAAAGGGGGGGGGGTGATTTTAAATTAAAGCAGCTCTATTTGCAGTGCTTAGAAATGCAGTGCTACGGGACATTTTCCAGGGCTTGTGCTGGTGGAAAGGCTGCCGCAGAGGTTTGCTGTGGCACGTTGGGTGCCAGTGTGAAACCAGAGCCAGGTGGCCTTTGAAACTGCTCTTGGCATCCCTGGAGCTCCATCATCCTGCAACACCAGGAATCTTCATGGAGATGCCTCGAGCCACGAGGCCATGTGAATCAGGGTGCACGTTCCCTAAAAACGGCTCCGCTCTTTCTCGGTCAGTGAGATGCTGCTCCTGAGCTAAGAAGCGTGTCCGTCCTTATCTGCCACTGTGCAGAGTCAGGCCCGGTGCTCCTGCATCCACAGATCAGCAAATCCATGGATGAAATAAAAGGGCAGTGGGAAACTGCAAATTAATTATTTAAAAATGCCATTTCCCTTTTGTTCCTTATCTTGTCACCAACATCAGCAGCAAATGGAAAAAGCAACTGATCGCAAGTCTTCTAATTCCTCTCTGATACAGCAGCAAGCAGCAAATGGCATTCTGGCAATAGCGGGAGGAGGAGGAGGAAGAAGAGGGGAAAGAAGACTCATCCGGAGTCTATAACCCATTCTTCTTCCCAAAATCTCCCTCTCCTAAAGGCTGAGGAAGAGGATGGGCAGCTGTAGATATCCTGCACGCTGCTGCCCCTCAATTCTTACAGCCTAATACTGGTTTGTGTGGCAGGCATTCTCTGGAGATGAAGCAGGGATATGAAGAGGCTCTCTTTTCTCTTTCTTCCTTTAAATAGCTGTCGGTAGATTTTCTTTTATAAACTGCTCTTTCCCCTTTTGGAAATTATATATAAAATGATACTTAAATAACCATTATTACTCCTGCAAGGTCAAAAATGATACAGCCTTTAACTGTAGGATCATTTCTTATTCCTGACAGGAAACATTTCCAAGCCTACCTCAGGCAGTACATCCACACAAAGGAAAAACACTGAGGCTGCATAAATCAGTGTAAATATTAAACTTTCTAACTTTGGAACATCGCACATTGCAACCTTAACAAAACCTTCTTAGCTTTATATAAAAAAATAAAGGTATGCTAGTACACACGTCTCTCCTCTCCCCCACCCAGCACATAAAATATATCTGATGGTATAAAACAAGTAAAATAAATTTCAATGCATCTAGCATGTTAAAAAAATGGTTTTAGAGTCATCTCACTTGGGGTGTCTGTTATAAGTCGGTATCTTATACACATACACCCACACCAGGTTTCTGAAATGTCCTGCAGCAGGAGTACAGACTGACACAGTTTCTAGCCTTGAAACGTATTCTCGAAAAAGTTAAACTATTTAATTCACCGAAGGAGATGACGTGCATGAATATACACTTCACAGGTGCTAAGGATTGCAGGATTTGTCCAGAAACTCACACCCCCATTTCATTCTTCAGAAATATATAAGGACTTCTCTTCCTGACACTTTTACTCTTAGGAGACCAAGCCAGTTATCTCTACAGGGGTTTGCTCCCTTGCTTGTCGAATTGATGGAGTAAGTCATGTCACACGAAACACAAACAGGGCTTCCTTTTTTTGAACTGTGAACAAGAGGACAACAAACATCATGGGTGTTTTTCCTTGATCTGTATGTTCATGTGCTCAGTACCTGTGAGAAGAACATGGCCACATTTGACCAGTCAGGGAAATGGGCATCACTCTCCTCCGCTGACTGAGGATGAAAGCAGTCAGTTTGTAATTCATTCTTTCCAACTTGTGCCTTAAGCCATCCAAAATGGACTAGCTCCATTCACTGACGTTATCACTAAATGGTTGTGTTCAGCATTTTCCTTAACACATTTTTAAGCTGTTTTCAACATTTTAAAGAGAAATTTTAATCTTAGCACTAGACTTTTCACATCAAAATGCAGGTGCAACAGTAAAGTGTCAGAAGAGGATTTCAGCAGCAACAGGATTAAAGCTCAAACTTTCAAGTGTCTAGTTCCCACTTCAGATAGGTATTTCTGTTATCCAACATTCTCTGATCCCTAAGAATAAGAAGTGATTTGCACTGTTTTGTGAAGTAATTTATGCTGTTTTCTACTATTCTACTCTATTTTACCATCAGATTTATTTTGGCTGCTAATTCTCTCTGTCATAGTTTACATAAAAATTTCAGAAATACAGTGGTGCATATAAAATTAAAAACTAATGGTCAATTATTCGTATCTCAGCCACAACTTCAATGATGAAAGTCCTGAATTTCCTGTTTTGTAAACTGTTGCAAAGTGTAACAGCAATTACTGCCAGCACCATGTCCGTGCCTTCACATTTCATCTGTACTCTAAAACAAGTATCTTCCTTTACTAGAAATCCTAGTTATCTGCCAGCAGTCACTACCAAGGCCAGAAAACTCTATATAAGACTAGACGTACACTGAGGCAGAAAGGGCTACACGTTTTTAATGCAAGCCCTTCAGTTGTGAGGGATAAATCTGACCTCTGGATGGGGGCAGAAAGGGGCATATGCATCTCTGCAATCTCTTTGGCGAAGTATCCCCAGGCCAGCAACAGACTGAGTTTCTACGGGGGGAATGATTATGAGTTCTTTAACTTAGGAGTGCAAATCCTGACTTCTAGCAAAATAAATGACTATACAGTTATTCTGCTAGCCTGTCTCCCCACTCCAATCCTCAATCCCAGGAGCCAGGGTCAGGTTAAAAGATATGGAAACGGGACTGGGATATGCTGTAGCAGCTAGGAACGAACACCTAACGTGTCAAATCCATAGACCTCTATAGGCTGCTCGTGAGACATCTTAACGGGGCACTGGCTATCACGCCTGCTTTGGGTGACTACTCAGCCATGCGGCTGCGAGGTTATGGAGTGAATGCTAACCAGTCAGTGAGCAGTTAATTACTCCAGTGACAGGCAAAACTGAGAGTACCCTTCCCCCATGAGACCCTAATATATTGCAGCCAAACCAACTGGAGACGTGGATTTGAACCCACAGCTAAATAAAGATCTGGATCTTCTGTGCAGCGTGGATAAATGCCCGTTGCTAGCTAGTGAGGAGGGGAGATGGCCAGCACACACAGCGACTTGGCACAGGCTGGAGCAGGGCCCCTCTGCCCCACTATTCTCATGCCCAGTTTCCCCCCACTTCATCATCTCCTTTCCCTATAGTTTGTACTGCTGCTTCAAGCACTTGGTGTAATCCTGCTGGAACAGGTCAATTGCTGCTCTTCCCCACATAAATTCAAATAAGAAAAAAACCTGTTATCTTACCTACAACCATTAAGCCCTCTCAAAAGTCTCATCACCATGTGAAGGTCGGGACAGTCTCTGGATGGAGGAATGACTTGCCTTCAACCTGTATTTCACATGACTGAGCACTTCTAGGTCCACAGTAATGAGGTTGGTTTAAAGCAAGCTCACCAGTTTGGGCCATGCAAGTGAAAGAAGGGCTTGGAAAAAAAAGCTTGATAAATTTTGCAGGACTCAGCAGTAAGCTAACGCACTGCACTGCTGGCTGCCTGATCGAAACCCTGAGCCCTACGAGACACAGTATGTAGGCCGCGGCTATATGAGGTTTTTGAGCCTCTTCACAGTATCCAAGTATTGAATCTAGGAACCCAACTCCCCATATGTAGTTGAAAATTGCAATACTTTTTTAGTCCTCTAACAGAGGGCTAAAGACCTCTAAGAGTCTGACACTTAATTCCCATACTATTCCTGGATGCTTCCTGGATACGAAGTGTTTATTAAACTAGCCTCACTTCTGAAAACGTGAAAGGCCAGAAAGCCTTGATCCTAAATTCTGCCCTTTTGACCCTCTTCCTTACAAACGTCTAATTCTAAACATCTGAAATACCTGGAAA
The DNA here is from genome assembly GCA_013398735.1 of Nothocercus julius. Classification (NCBI taxonomy): domain Eukaryota; kingdom Metazoa; phylum Chordata; class Aves; order Tinamiformes; family Tinamidae; genus Nothocercus; species Nothocercus julius. The sequence continues at coordinate 11,768,036 of VZSV01000006.1, read as the reverse complement.
TAACTGATTCCAAGTAACTACAGAGCACAAGGAGACTGTGGCCCCTACCCAGGACACTGTGCCTCAAGCACAGTCCATGAATTTCCCTTAGGAGAAGTCTTATCTTTCCCAGGCTCTCTGTAGCAAAAAATGTCCTAAGTGAGACAGAGCAAATACGGAAGGAACCTTTGGGGAGCTAGACCTGAAAAACAGATGCTAATAATGGACTTCCAGAGGATTAGTTTGTGGGGTTTTTTTAAGTGAAAGCAGCTGGAAATCATAGTAGGAATTTCTATTGAAATGTTAATGCAGTTTGCAGAACACTATGGAAGAAATGGCCTCTTCCTAGAGCCACCTGAATAGGAGAAATGGTCTCCACCGGCTAAGATACTTGCCTCAGACATGAGAACAAGGTATCAGTTTTCTTCTCTGCCACAGGCTTCCTATGTGACCCTGTCATGTAAGATCAAATGTTTACAGGTATTTAAATGCTTAACTCTTGTTGACTTCAGTGTCAGTCAGGTTCCTCACTGCTTTGAGGACCTAAGTCTGTGTCCCTCAGGATTACACCTGTGAAAGCAAGGAAGTAAATATATTATGATATGACAGTGTTCAATAACATGGTGATCATGCCACAGATTAATAGGAATTCAGTGAATGAGAGCTGAAATCAGGCACTTCCTGGATTCTGCATAATATATCTGATCTTTAAGTGAACTGTTCGTTATGGCTATTTCACTGCTGTCCAGCTATCCCGATGAAAACCATCACAGGCAATTTGTAAAAGGAGGTTTCACTCAGCTCTGTGACCCAAACATTAAACGGAATAGGAGGAGTATCAAGAATTAATTTCACTTCCCCACAGAAGCACAAGACAACGCTCCACACCTCTTCATTCCCTCTTGAGGGAAAGAACAAAATTAAGAATTGGACAAACGAAACACACTCTTCTTTCATGGTGTAAAAGCCTCGACCAGAATGCCTTCAGCTAACTGCCTAGTTCAGCTCTCATCCTGATCTCCGGCAAAGCCCTGCCCAGCGCGAATGCCACCCTTGCTGTCTGGGCAGCGACAGTGACGGCCCCAGGGGTGCCCTTTGTTTCCACCCTGGATACGGCAGAACAAGCCAGCAACCGTTTGCTGCGCCAGACGGGGCGCAGGCAACTGCCAGGGAGCCGGTCTACAAGGGTAAGCGGTGAGCAAGGGCAGCGGCTCCAGGCCAACTGCTTTGTATCTCGTTCATAATTTTTCTTCGCTGATAGGAACGTAAATGGAAGACAAAGCCCCAGTAACCATTCTGCTTTTTTCAAGCAGAATACTTTAAAAAGATACAATCTGCTTTCAAAAATTCCTGAGGAGAATCAGCTGCAGTAACCAAAACTTTTAGCCAGCCTTCATTAGTAAATGTTTCAGGGGCCTGTACAATCGGTACACTTTAAGACAAACTGCAGTTTTCCTCAGATTCTAGCGTTGCTTAGTGCCACAGTTGAGGTTCCTTTTGGCTTCCTATCCAGACAGTTTTCAGTGCTCTCCTAACATCATCTCCAGTTTGTACTCCAGCGTCCATGGTGCAACTGCACATGCAAAGACTATGTCCTGGCATCTACCTAAGAAGTGCCTAACTACAGCAAGAACTACAGAACAAGCCTCCTTTACAGAAGCAGCTTTCACTTTTCCCTAACTCCAACATTTTCATCCCACATCTTTCTGCAGTGACAATTAAAACCACACAACTGTTTGGCCTCACAATCCATCAAGACATGGTTTGCGGAGAACGTCACTTCCAGCATAGGAAGTAGGACGAAGCAGAATGCAGAGGAAAGAAAATCCTTTTTGCCTTGCTGAACAGTTTCCTACACGTCTACAACTAAATATAGGGGGGCACTTGGGAACGAAAATATCTGTTCTTCAGCTTATTTGTCCTATTTTGAGTTGCAATAAGTAGAAACATCAAGGGATGCAATCCCTTCCAAAGCATGGGATTTGATGTTCTCAGAGAAACACCTGACATGGCTCCTTTTATTCTTTTATAAGCAACAAACAGCTGCAGAGATTCTTTTGACAGAACACTAGTCCTTGCCAAAGTTTTTTTTTTTTTCATTTAAAACACAGAAGTAGACCCAATTTTCCTCTTTCACCTCACCCTGCTGGAGTCGCACTCTCCTCCAAGCCCAGCCTGAAGCCCAGGGCTATGGCACGAGAAGTGGGAATCGTAGATGTGAATCCTTTCCCAGAAGAAAGCATCTGGAGCTGCAGGCCCATAGCTCAGTCCCTCCCCTAGCAAAGCTACAGCCGGGATCGGGCAGTGCACGTTCCTGCTGTCCACAGCTGGGCTGAAACAACTCTCTGTGGACGCACACTGCGAACTGGGCTGCTGAAGTGATTGGAGCTAATTCATCCCCTTTTCCCGGTCCACACTCCATGTTCAACTTGGCTCTCACATCACACCTCCATACTCAAAGCAAACCCATAAACCATTACACTGGCACCCTGCAGCTGTGATAAACACTAGCAGGACGGAGAAGAGGGAGCCGGGAGGTGGATTTGCTTTTGTCCTGAAAGGCTGTTGCCAGAATCTGTAATGTGGAACCGCACCCTGCACCTATCTCATACTTTTTAGTGGTTAGAGCACAGAAATCATCTAAAAAACGGCTTTTATGATGTTTGGCACAGTGCCCGTTATTTGTAGAAATCTGTCTTTACCCAAATTATACTGTATTTTTACTTGGTTTAATGAATATGTCAATCATTATATTTCATTTATCTTATCTGCATGAGTAAAAGTGGGTGTGAAGGATGTACAACAGAGCCACACAAAACAAAAAAAGGGGAAAGCAGAGTTATGTTTAAAAGAAACTGAGACAAAAGATGCAGATGTTGAACTTAGTTTGGTAAATGGGTTGGCTGCGGCTGAATTCCTTTTCAGCTGGAGACAATGAATTAGAAAAGAACTTAACTGAGGAAAAAAAAAAAAAAGGGAACTGTGTTGGCTGCAAAATTGAGTCAACTGCTGCTTTGAGTCAAACACAGTCTGCAGAGATGCATATATAACTCCTTTCCTCTGCTAAGTAAGTATGTTTTAACACCATAACTCTATGCATTCTTCATAAAACCAATCAACCTTATTTCAGGTCAACTAATCTTTCTTTTTGTGAACTTGCCCTTTACTTGCACATAGCATCACTTGGGCATTTCCAGAATTACACACATGGAAATACTACTTGTAACTGGGTAATTTCCCTTCTAGAAATCCTTTACAGATTCTCCTTGCTGTATTATTCTTTATTCATTTCCCTTCATTCGGGTCTCAGCATAGCTTTCTGAGTATTTTCTTTCAGAGGCTACAGTAAAGATAGGGACTGGGTAAACAGCTGCTGCTCACGGATGGAGAGCGGTTTGGTAATCAAAATGGAAGAGAGAAGGGAATAATGTCAATGGTTTGTGCCCAGCTAGTCATGAAATGACTTCTCAGCTTCAATTACTTTGCCTATGGTTCCCTCAAATGCAGCAAGCAGGAATCTTTTGAAGAAGACAGAGGGGCTCTGCGAGTTTGACATGCTGGGCCTGTAGTGGCATCTCACATAAACCATGACTATGATTATAGTGCTGCTGTGTTTACAGTCAGAAATTAAATTGGTGTTTAAGGATGCTCCTGTCTTCATCAGAGATATGAAAGGGCACCACAGGTCTGGTATTCAACTGGAAAACTGAGAAAAGGGAGGGATAAACAAAGAGAGGGGCTCAGTAGCATCATCCCCTCTTCCTAATAACATGTTCCGGAGGTGGAAGGTGCTCACCTTTGGTGAACCTGGCTCCCACTGGCAAAGCCTGGAAACCACTGAGCAACGTTAGGGCCATTGAACAGCAGTGAGGCCTGAAGCCAGGTTGTGTAGTTCCTTTCTTGACATGCTCAGATCACTCACCACAGGGATACTGCACACAAAAAGATCCCTCTCAGCTAGAAGGAGGAAGCTCGAAAAAGGCTCCTTGCTCAGGGCCTTTCTAAGAGACACTGCTGATGTAGCAAGGAAAATACAGTTAAAAATGTATGCTACTTTTACTGTATGCAATTTTAACTGTTACCTTTAGAAGGTGCATAAAGGTCTGCTGTATAATTAAATGTATATATGGGGTGAAATACAGGCAAGACAGAGAGACAGGTTTATTGTAGTACTTGTAGTTGCAAAATGCACCCCGCTCTGTGGATCCTCCTTTGCACCTCTACAGTAACAACAGATGTATTTTCATTATCCTCCTCTGCAACAGAGAACTGGTGAAGGAAGAGTGTAGCAATATACGCATGAACTTAAACTACCCTACATCATTACCACAAAGTTAACTGCTCAAATGCTCATCTTACAGATCACAAAGCAGCTTCACAACCAAATGATCAACTTTGATATTCATTCAACGAGATTAGTAAGGACTTAATTTTTATTCAGGAACAGGAAAACCCATAGAAATGTTGGGTTCTCTTCAAGCACCTCAAAGCCGAGAGACAAGGAGTGCAGTTTTTACAATATGCTGTAACAATTCCTCTGCTTTATTAAACTGAATAGCATGGAAACTAACAGGCTAACATGGATTGATATATAATGTCTCTATAACATGAATCTAATCAACAGAAAATAAAAGCCAGAAAAAATATAACTTCACCTCCACTACAAAGTAAGTATAATAATAAGCAGATAATCACCAAAAATATCACTGTGATATAATATCAACAGAATACTGCTAGATACTCCAAGATATTAGGTACAATACCTTATGAAAGGTCGCTATTTTTTCATTGACAAATGACAGAAAACTGCGTAGTCAAGCACATATACATCATGGGAGTCTAAGGATTCCACAGGAACTTAAGGAAAAATTTCTTAACAGTGAGGGTGACAGAGCACTGGAACAGGCTGCCCAGAGAGGCTGTGGAGTCTCCTTCTCTGGAGATCTTCCAAACCGGCTTGGACGCAGTCCTGAGCCACACGCTGTAGGTGACCCTGCGTGTGCAGGGGGGTTGGGCAGTGGGGTTGGACTAGATGATCTCTAAAGGTCCCTTCCACCCTAAGGATTCTATGATTCTAAGTAAGAAGAAATAGACTCTATCAGATGATTCAACATTGCTTGAAAGACAAATCAGTTGCTGGATGAAAAAAATCATCAATTTTGATGAAAAAGAAAAACGAATGAAGAACATCCTGTGAAGGGTACCTAACCAGAGTTGTTATGAGTTCAGTTTCTCCTACAGGCAGAGAAAAGGCCTCTCCTATGCTCTGACTTGTGAAGTACAAGCTTGAGTATTAAATTGTTTTATTGGTGATTTACTCAATTTATTAATGCTTCCAGTTATGATAAACGTTATTAAAACCTACTAAAAGGTATAAAAATTTGTTTTAGCTAAATGTATGTTTGAGCCATATTTTTTAAAAATGGTTAATATCTGTCATGGTAAACTATGCTACCAGCAAAGTACTTTGTTGGCTCTAAAAACTGAAATCAGAATACATTTCTGTGCAGCAATATCCCATCAGCCTAGATGTGGATAACAGTTTTCAGGTTATCCTATCATAAATTTTGCAACGCGGTATGCAACATTTCTCAGGCCTCTAATAACTTCAGTTATTAGGTGAACCTAATCTAGGTGAATATTATTGTGTCCTCAAAATATTTTGAGTAAACAAGATTTGACTGTAATTCTAATTTGCTAACAAGATTTCTTTTGTTATGATTTAGCCAAACAAAAGCTGCGCTCTCGAACAAGCACTCGTGTCTAAATTATTACATATCTTTCAGAAAGCATCAATACCAAATTTGTTCACCACAAACGTTACGAGCCCCTTGCCACATGCATTTAGAACTGCGCTCCCTCCAGCCCAACCCCGGAGTTAAAGCATCTGAAGTGTAAATTGTGTGTGACACCGCCAAGGAAACCCACTTTACGTTAACCTTGTTAAGGCTGAGCCAGATGGAACCTCGGAGGCCACCCATTGTTCGGGACTGCATTTTTGTGTAATGCCATGGTGTAGGTCCATAGGGCCTCATGAATTCCCCTCCTCTGAATATATGCTGTGCTGTTAAAGGCACTGAAAGGATCAAGCTCTGCTCTGAGAGCAGCTGGCTTTGTGTTTTTTTTAATGGTTGTTAGCAGCAGCAGCAGGTCTCTCCTACTTCCCTGTTTTCACCCTGCCCTTCTTAAAATCCCAGATCTATCAGTCCCTGAATGAAACCAAACCCTAACTGCGTCCTGTGAAGCACATCATACTTTGCTCGGTAGCTTTTCTCCTTTACTCATTGCAATTTCTCATAATCTTCCTGACAGTCTCAGGTCCTGACCCAGCAGCTCTTCATTATATGAATAATTACCACCGACTTCATCTGCAGTTGGGCCCTAATTTGTTTCCTATGCAAACAAGATATTTTGTGATGAAATTCTAATGATTGAGGGCAAACCACATACACCTAGTTTTTGTTCAGATTGTCACCTTCTCAAAATCTGGTAATATTTCCCTATCTTGTGCTCTTCTTGAGTCTTAAAATGAGAATGGAATTGGAGAGAGTATTGAGTAAGGATATTACAAAATCTACTCCTCAGTCTGGGAATTAAGGGAAAGGGAAAACCTGTGCAGTGTTAGATAACAAGACCTATCTGTACAGTGCTTGTGACGCAAAAGGTAACATTTTATAGGGCCTGAATCCAGGACCTTAAGACATTCACTAGTGGAAAACTGCAATGCAGGTAACAGAGGTAGTGAGGAAACACAAGATCATACCTAGCCTTTTAAGCTAAGTAAGTTCATCTGGGGTGGGACAGACTGTGGTTAGCAGACAGGAGTACTAGTGCCCCTATTTACTCTAGACATGGTGCATGTTGTTGTAACTGGGATCAGAAATGCGCGAAACCACCCTCTGAGCCTCATTTCTCATCTTTTCTTTCCCCAAGCTCCTCTAGGACAACATCAGGAAGAGCAGCTTATCCTCTGCTAGGCATGACCCAAAAGCAGGAAAATGCCAGGCAAACTGCTTCCTGGTGTTCCTATAATTTGACATAAAAGCTTTGGGCAACCATGGCTGGCTGCCAAGGGGGAAGAACAATTAACTAGGGAACTGCAGGAAAGGCACATCAGCAGGAAAAGCGGGACATAATAACCTCCACTTTCTCCCTACAGCAACGAGGCCAGCTTAAATCCTGTCCCTCACCCCTTTATCTTTTACATAAATAGCAGGGTGCAACTTACGAGAGTTATTTTTAACTTGAACATTTTTATTTTTCATACAGCTGTCCGTATGGGCCACAGCATTTTACCTTGACGCGACGAGGGCTCAGTGGAATACATGGCACAAGGCATGGCAGTTTTGCACAAGGCATGTGGAATACATGGCATAAGGCATGGCAGTTTCATAAACACCATGTTGTTCAAAAAGGATCTAATGCCAATTCATAAATCTCATGGGAGGAAGACAGGTTCAAAGACAAGTTTGTGCATTAAAGTTACTTTAACTAACGATTTCTTCTTTATGCACTATAATAGATCTTTTTGGAAGGCCAAACAATTACATCTAGTACATTTTCATTGTCTAAGAAAATAAAAAACATCTAGTTAACAAAATGCAAATGCAAGGTAAGAGATAATTTACCTCTGGTAGTGAAAACTACACTTTACCCAGTTAGAAATTCTTCCAGATCTTCTCTATTACAGGTATAATACATCTCAGCACATCTGCAGTGCATCTTTTGAGGAGAGGGACTAGCTTGCTGCTTTTATTCCCTTCTTTGACCAGCAGTTGCTGTCCCCAAGTGAGAGCTGTTAAGATCCCTGGGCTGATGTGACACTTGCTACTTCTCCACTCTCCAAGAGCATTCGGATCCCCTAATTTGAGCATGTTAAACTTCCTTGAGGCTTCGTTTCTTTCGGAAGTAGCCGTCTGTACCTCTGCACCTTATCCTACCTCTTGCCTCCAGGCTTAATATCACACATGTATACATGTATCACACATAAGAGCTGCAAAATTATTTCTTTCTATGCAGTCTAGCACAAGTTAGTTTAGTTGGTAACTTTCCTCTGGTGCTAAAGACAACAAAAGCTTAAGCTGTCTTGTAGGAAACTTAAAGAAAGGGGGGTTAATCAACAGATCACAACTTTAGCTGCCAATACCATGCCTTTAGCACAAAAGGTACTATCAAAAAATATTTTAAAAATCTGGATCAGAGCTTCCAAGGCATTTGTTTTATGTCCCTGGCAATTGTGGGCAATTGAAAGACTTGCAATAAAACTAATTTATTATCTCAGCATTGGCAATTCGGCTTTTTGTAACATATATTCCCAATTGATAGGTATTTATGGATAAGTTTTGAAGACTGTCCGTCTTCTAGTTCACAACATTTTCAGTTACAATTAATGCAACAGAGGCAGAAAAAAAAAAAAAATAGATCACTTGGAGGAAGTTGGTAAGGAAGGAAGAGCTGTGACTATATGATACGCTGTACTCCCCAGAGCCTATGGCTCAGATTTTCAAGTTTTGAGGATTAACTGCTCAAAGGGAGACAGGGAAGGAAAAAAAAAAAAATCATAAAGTGTATCATTCTGTCATACTTAAATTCCAAACTAGAAGTTAACTGTAAACTAAACTTGGTTATTGTGGCTTTTAAAGTCCTTCTTTAAACTCAGGAGGATGTCAGAAATATAGGGATGGGGAATGTTGCTCACATTCCTGGTCACTTCCAGGCTTCCTGGTTAGTCTTAAATAAGCAATGTGTTTCTGAAAGCCTCAGTTCTCCCTGCCTCCTCACTTCACAGTAGAGTTTAACAGATGAGCTAATGGTGTAGGGGCACAAAAGTACCTAAAATAAGTGGGATTTGCTCTCCCCATCCTGTTTTCCTTCCCTGATCAGGAAAACCACAAGCTGCCGTGCTTCTAGCAGCACAGAACATCATTCTTGCAGGGAACTGATGTGGAATGGGGTCATTTAGTTCAGATTTGGTTGGTGGTCTTGAATAGCAAAGGCCTTGTCTGGAACATACCCCAAATCTTTTGCAAGGTGTTGCCAATGCCTGTTTATACCGATGGCCTCATTGAGGCCCAAACCAACTCTGTTTTGGGATCTGTGTTCCTCCCTCTCTCCTTCGCTGAATTCGCACGGGTTCCTAAACCGCCACCTGCCATCCACGGCAGCAGGACACTCACTGCCCGCACACGGGAGCCCAGGGCCACCAGCACTTCGCAGGGAAGACCTCGGCGGCACCGACCAGAGAGCGGAGCGGCCTTCATGCCGCCTCTCTCATATGGTTTCGTATTACGGTGAAACCGACTGAGCGCTGAGCCGCTATCAAGAGCTGCTCCACCACCACCACCCTATCCTCTTTCACTGCTTCTCGGTGCTTTCTTTGCAGGATTAGTTTCTCCCGGCTTTGCTCCCTGAACTGGCTCTCTGTGGGATTAGATCAGCATCACCGACCCGGCGGGGAGAGGAACTTAGGTTTGCTGTGGGGTGCCCGGGAGGCAGGGCAGCCAGGCAGCTTACTGTAATGTGAAACGGCACCCTTCGAGAGGATACGCTTGCGGAATTAGAGGCAGCATCCACTTCTTTTAAAGATACAGCCACTCTACAGGAGAAAATAATGAATAGGGATTAAATTTGTTTTGTTGTCCAGTGCTTAGGAGATTCCTGTTTCTTCTGTATATACAGCACAGCGGAAACAAATGAAAAAAAATCCTTGCATGTTTTAATTCTAAAACTACTGACTGATGTGCCTTTTTTTTTTTTTTTTTTACTGTTTTCAGCCTCACAGGGACTCTCAAACAAGGAAAAACATTCTAAAAGGCATCACTTGTGAACTACAAAAAATATTTGGACTGTGAAACACAGCGGCCTGAGTCTTTGGGTTGACAGTGAAGGACGTTTTCCGCAAGCCTGGGTTAGGTGTTGTTAACATTAGTTTTGTGTCCACAGAGGAGGTAGCGTGTGAAGAGGAAGAATCCCAGGACACAGTCAGGTAGTAATAGACACAAGCCCAAGATACCAAACCAGCTGCTGTAAGTTTAGGATTTACATATCCAGCAGAAATAATTTACAAAACCATATAAAGGGAAAAAAAAAAAAAATCACATGTTCAGGATGTTCAGTATCTACTTTGATGATAACCTAAATGTGTACATTTACTGCCTGTTTAAAGAACTTCTCCATTCATGAAATTATGGACATCATAAACTGTAAGTTAACCCCAAGCCCAAAGGAACCTGCCTTGAATTCCCCTTGAGCAAGCGCACGGTTTGGGGACCCTTTGGTGGTCAGGGCCTCCATGAGCTCCGCAGGCGGTTCCCGCGCGCGTATCGGCGGAGCCGCGCTCCGTGCGGCAGCGCCCATCAGACGTGCCTGCCGGCCTCCGCCGAGGCCCCGTCTCTGCAGAGCGGGGCTGCACCACAGGCAGAACTCAGCTACGAGCACCTAGTGCCAAGCAAGTCTCCAGCGCCGCCGCCGTTTCAGCATCCTCAGGAGAACTCCCCTGGCTGCATTTCCTGACCATGCAAGCGGGCCCTGCCTTGGCGCGCGTTTGGCAGTGTCACTAGCGGCCTGCCCGTGATGGCGGGAGGGGAACCGCACGTTTCGGAGCGCTGTGCAGCAAATGTCCTCTCCTGGGAGGGCCGACCTGGGAAACACGAGCCGGCTCCGCCACCTCCAGCGGGGCAACTGCAGAGCCCGCAGCCCGGCCCACGTGCACGGCCTCTTTCCCTCGCCACACTTCTCGCTCCCGATGGCGTTCAGGTAACACGCACTTTTCCAACACATGTGTCTGCGCATGCACACACACACGGAGTGTTTGTAGCTCCCAGGCAGCTGCAGCCACCAAGCCTGGAGCCTCGAGGCAACCCGAACGTGCCCTGGTAGAGAGTGGCACCCCGTCTGAGGAGAGCCCTGCCTCATCGCGCACCCTTCAGACAAAACACGCACATTAAAGAAGTTACTCAACCAATTCCTCATCTTCCTGGTGAAGAAAAACAAAAAAAAAAAAAAGGGGGGGAAAAAAAGGGATAAAAGAAAAGCAAGAGCTACAGCATTCCTGAATCCCAGCAGAAATAAGTGAACTGCCAGCCTACAGACCCCGGCAGTGATCCGTTCATGGAGTCATCCGCTCACGGACAGCACCAGCTCACAAGCAGCCCTGCCGCCTTTGCCTGTGTCAGGAGGCAAGCGCTGCCCACCGCCCTCATTCAACCTGGTTGGCCGCAATCCCTGGCTGTCCCACAACCTACTACCTGGCTCCTGTCTGGAGAGCCCGCTCGGCACACTCCCCATCCCACCAGTCCCTTCCGCCGGAGCTCTGCTCCCAGGCACCATGAGCAGTTTGGACTTACTTGTGTGCAGGTACTCATGCCCCTACAGAGGCTGAAAATTTTAAGGAAGTAAGGACTTTTAAACTGACAAACTTGATCTATCCTTCAATAAGACAACATTTTTTGGGGGGAGGAGGGGAAACAAACTTATTTTAAGTCTTCTCAGTGAGAACCACCGTGAAGCAGTCCCTGTGGATTTTTTTTTCCTTTTTAATAAATGGGAATCTGATTTAATACAACATTTGCAAATTAAATGAAAACAGATTTATATGCCACACACAAACTGCAGTCCTCTACAGTGTAACAAAAGATGCAAGCTTAAGCAAATTTACCACCTGCTACTATAGAGTGGGAGCATGGTGATATCCTGTTCCCCATGCAGCATCTCATTATAGCAGCTGGATATTTCCACTACAGTAATTAACATGCTTTACAATGCATATAGTGCCATCATTAATTTCCAACATAAATATCACCTTGTTTTTCATATACTTTTCACTCACAATTTCAATTACGATTTGTATTTCAATAAATGTTTGCGAGTTTGTGAAATCTCTCAAATGACCTTACAGGGGCAAGACCATACATACAAAAAGCCCATATCACTACATCTTTACTTGTGTTGTTACTTGTCCTAATGAGAATAAATCATCACAGACATACTGATACAGATTCATTTTGCCTAACAGGCATACTGCGAAGTTTGCCTGACAAAAATTCAGTACAGAAAGGAAATATGACTATATGCAAGAAGCATCAGTCGGTTCCTGTCAGCTTCCCTTGCAACTACGAAAGCTATATTTTTTTAACTGATGAGGTCACCAATAGGTACATCTCATTCTGAACTAATCTCTGATTAAGTCATCTCCTCTTTGATACCCACTTTCTTCAATGCAGTTGAGGCAACCTTTCACAAATACACTGTGAATGCAATAGATCTGACCTTTTCTTTTTTCATGATCAAAGTCAATTCTCTACAAAATGCATCTTAACATTACACTAGTACAAAGACTATTATTATTCCAGCAAATTCAAAAGTTTTGAAATCTAATTAATTCTTCTGCAAGAATAAATCTGCAAAGTTGGTCATTAAAAAAAATAGATAAATTAAAGATATACTTGTGAACTTTTTAAGAACAGCTATCACCTGAAGTGATAGCTCACCTAGCAGTTGGGAAAAAACTATAACCACTACTTACAAAGGAAAATAGCATGTGATTCTTTGTTGACTTCTTCATTTTCAAATTGAAGGCAGAGAAACAAAAAAAAACAAGAGGCCTTTCAACAACAACAGCTAAAAGACCGCAGCTTTCAGATGATTTCTGCAACTTTCTGAACTCAGCTATATTAAAAAAAAAAAAAACAGATATTTTCTGGTAAGTTCTTATTTTGAAAAGAAGGGGGGCAGTACAGGCTAAACCCTAGAAAGCAGAGCATGAGAAATCATCTCTTTATAGCAGTTCATGCTAAGGAAATGACTCAGCTGAGGCAAATTAGAAGAGTCCATTTGGGGACACCGATTCTATGAACACTGTGGGAATGCAGACAGAAATCTACTGGTAAAGCTTCACTGGCACAAATTTCAGCTTTCACAAGCACACAAGTACAGCACACAAGAAGTACTTTCAGTACTTCTAGTAAATTTTGTCCATCCTTGTGGCAATTTTTGTGGTGAAAAGAACATGCAAAGAAAGTGAGGGTACAGATTCAAATAGAACAATTCACATTTTTCACATAGATCAAGCAAAAATAATGAAGCAAATCTTTATCATAAAAAAAACCCCAACATTTCTGAGTCATTTCTGAGTCATTTCTGAGTCAAAAATTGTTTTACAGCTTCCTGAGTTCTAAATTCTCTTTTCCTCAGACTGGGCAAACTGTCAGCTCCTCGTTGAAAGCTACTACACACCAACCTTAGGGGCCCTTCTTAGCACAGTTAGAACTAATCCAGCAACAATTTAGTGATGAAAAGCTCCCCTCTTCACACTAGTTTTCTATCTGTGGATCTTAGGGACCTATAGACTACTTCCAAAGAGTCTCCAAAAGATAATTAGGGAAAGCGTGCTTACGGACAGGATGTTTGAATTGGTAAAAACGGGACACACCTCCTACGAAAAACCTGGGGAAGGGGTTTCCCGGATTAAAGAAAAATAAATCACTACTCTCTAATAATTCAAATGTCCAAGAATCAATTACTGTAATTAAAAACAGCAGTGATTTTACAAGTGCTGCATGAACTGAGGAGGAAAGCACTGCTACTTTGAAGAGTTTCCTATCTAAGCCACCTAAGCAGGCGGAACAGAGGGAGGCGACGGAAAGGGGGACCGGCAAACAAGTAAGTTATCCAAAGTCATGTCAGCCACATATCTTTGGAGCTGCCGAACTGTTTTCCCGTTGTCAATCCAAGTATTTTGTTCCTTCTCAGTGACTGCCGGTGGCCGTCGCTCTGTGTTCTCACAAGCAGGCAAACAAAGCCATTCCGCAGGGCGGACCGGGCTCCCCGTCCGTCCTGCCTATTGATTTAACCGCAGGCACGGCTCATGAGGGAGAGTCACAAAATGGCTGACCACAAACTACCCCATTTTAGCCTAGAGGTCCAACTGGAGGACTGTATGCCCAGACACAGATCCAGGGCTGGTCCTGCGCCTTCAGATCCTCCCAGCTGGTGATGGGGGACACACCTGGCTGCGGTGGTGCTCCAGGTGACAGGGTGCACAACTGGCCATGGAGGTACTCCTGGCGTGCCGGGAACTTCCCTGCAAAAGGAAAGTTTCAACCACGAGAAGTAGTTTGGAAAATTATGAGCTTGTGAAGGAGGCTTTTAAACCTCAGATATCTTATATTCTTTACTACCAAAGGGATGATGATGGTGTGCCAAGATTATACAGTGAGACACACAGATGGCTGCCTGCTTGAGCTTAACTGTATTTTATAGTATTTTAATTTAATCAGTAGACCTAACTGCAGCAGAATCACCAGAATCCATACATTGCCAGTCAGAGTCTGAGCTTTAAGACCATGCCTTTTTATTTTATTTCCCTGCTAGTTGGGTTTGCCCACTGAAACAATATGTCTTTTTTTTCCTGCATGTGAGACTGAAGACACTTTATTTGTCTTTACAAACTGTAATTGCTTATATATATCCTCACATTTGCACAGTTTTCTGATGAGGAAAGTTGTCTCCTTCTAGATTAAACATCTTTGAAATCAATTGAGCAAGTGAAAATAAGTCCTTTTTCTTTTGCCTTTTTTTTTTTTTAAGAATATCCTGATACATTTCCACTTACGATAGATTAGAACAAACAATGCTGTTTTCTCTTAAAGCAATTTCTAATCCCTGAAAAATTCATACGTTTATACGATACGTTTCATACGCTTATACGATTTTTGATACGTTTGCATCAAAAAAAAAGAATTCACATTTGAAAAGCTGTAAGAAAAACAGATGCTCACAAATGTCTTTAGGCATTATCATCGAGCATTTTTAACATAAGAATAACACTTCCCATGTACAGAGAGCACCTGTATCCTCCAATGAGAGTGAGGGGTCTTCAACAGTTCATTCACACTTACTACACTCATGTAATTAGTGCTGCTGGATGCTACTTATAAGGAACAGAGCTAACTGAGTGTACAAAGATTGCAGTATCAGGTCCTGAATTATTGTATTACAAATAATGTTGGAAAAAAAAATTAGTATACAAAATATACAGCATGCTTATACTGAAGGGACATTATGATTCTCCAGTAAAAAAAAAAAAAAAAAAATCTTCAGTGTTAATCTGCTCAAATAATATAAATTGCTTGCATCAACAAACATAGTACAATTAGCTTGTTACCCTTAAACTGAGTTTAAAATAAGCAAATTGTCTGATGACTTTGATGTTTTCCACCCAAAATGTGCTGGCTAATTTTTCCATTCCAGTTCCCATTCCAATCTTTTAACTGCCTTAATCTCCTGCCCTCAGATGTTGACCTCCTAAGAACGGAGGCCAGAGGTCAGCACAGACAGACCTCAAAAGATCTGCACTATCAATTCATGCCTGAAAGATTTCGCCTCCACAAAAGAACCACTAAAAAAGCAAATTCCAAAATCTGGCTCCACATACCTTATAAAACACAAACTTGATGCATTAGAGTCATAAATAGTTTAAAAAGACAGGATCTAAACAACTTTTTTTTTTTTTTTTGATAGAAAAAAATAACTAAAACCAATGGAATCAACACGAAACAATGAGTGAACTTCAAAGATAAAAATGGAAGGCTCTAGAAGGGAGGTAATTTAGAGTCAACATTTTAGCCAGTATGTTCTGTTTGTAAACCTTACATTCTAAAGTAGTACTTTCCCCCCACAGGCATTCTTCAACACAATTTGTTTTCTTGTAAGAGTGAAAGCATGGTATAGCTAAATCAGAAAATAAAACAGCAGCAGGTTATACAAATTTTACTGCTTCTTGGTGAGACTATTCTCTTGTTTACTGCAAAAATCAGTCCTACAAAAGATTCCTTGTTTGGTCAATGTATATACAAATCTCATGAAAAGTATAGATTGCAAAGGAGAAAGACAACTTCATGAGGATCCGCTGAGTTAAAAATACAGGGTTAACACAAAAGTCCCATTTGACAAAATTATTTCTCAATTCCAAGAAAAATTTTTGTAAGGGCAAAAGTTCTAAAAATGATTAACGATACTTCCACATTTAATAAGCTCTAACTGATCTACTTGGAAAAAGAAGATTAAAAAAAGTAAATTAAAAGACTCCACGGATTCTTTTTTGACTTAGAAAAACTGAAGTGATTAGCACATTTTAAGTAACTATTAAGATGAGATGTGAGCACATATTCTTAGCATTGATTAGGCAAGGAAATAATCATAATTCCCAAAAAGTATATTTAAGTGCAAAAACTTGAAAAAAAGAATAAACTGGACCAAAGACAAATTTAAAAAATCTTTCATATACTTAATAGAAGTTATTTCAATCAACTCCATAAAGCAAACTGAAATAAAATTAAACCTTCATGAAGGTTAAAAAAAAGAATTTTCTTTACATTTAACGCATGCATAATTTCTAAAGCTACTGATGATTCCATCCCATTATGGGAAGAAGCATAAGTAAAACTACGTAATAGAACAACCCGTCTCTTTATGCAGACATAGACACTGGTGCACGCACACTCTATTCTCTTGTTTGTATGATTAAAATTTAGCACAACAAAAAGGCAGAAGCACTAGAATTAAACACTAGCAAATCTGAAGCTGAATATGAAACATTTCACTATTTCAACTTTCTACATTGGGCAAAAGTTATCCAATTATCATCAAAAATCAAAGCACTCTGGTTAAACTTTGACGCAAAGGCTGTTTGTTGCAACATTAATTGCAGGCAAGGAAACAAAGGCAGCCTGTGCTTTGCCATTGTTTTCAAAACTGTGTGAAGTAAATGAAAAGTTCAGCATTTAAACTGTCCAACAGCTGAAAGAGTAAAACTTCAAGTTACTTCTAGGCTAAAGAAAGCCATTTGAGGTGAGAGCAGTGCAATTTAAATCATTTTTTTTGTACTTTCAGCTATTCATTGTAAAAGGTGTAGTGCCAAGAGACTCGATACCAATAAGATTATAAATGAATGGAGATCAAAGAAAAGAAATTGTATAGCTCACTCCCATATTTCATAGTGACTCTTCACAACTCTTTCTTCCTTAGCTGTTCCACAGGTCTGTTGCTGAACTCCATCCACTGCATTAATAATGGCAGCCTCATGTCACTGTTATTGCAGCTCTGCCACCGCCACCTTTGCTCTTCCTTGGCTACGTGCAATTTCTTCTATGAAACCAGACACTTCTTCATTGCCGTAGGAGATCCCAGTACATTTTCAAAGCAAAAAACAAAACAAAAAAAATCCAACACCAAAACAGCCCAAATGCTCAAACTTAGTAACAGCATTCAGGCTAATTTCTACCCGTTACCTACAAATTCAGCATTCAAAAAAAAGAAGGAAATAATTTATACTGCTCTAGCAGCCTATAAACTCTTAGCTGACATATAAAACCATATGCTGATGGTCTTTTCTCATTTGCTGCATAAGCTGGATGGTAGTTATTGAGTATTTCCTCCTTATCCTACTTAATTCAATGCCTGGACTCACCACCATGCTCACCCAAACCTTGAACGCCACAGAAATGTATTAATTTTGTTTGAGGATCTCACTAAGATATCTTGACACATTACAAACACTAATTATTTTGCAAGTTTCTATGAAACTGCATGGTCTTGTTGATCTCAAGGTAACACACAGGATTCTGGAGAACAAGAAAAATGTCAAAACCATTTTCCAAAGGAGTCTTACTTTAGGCGCCCAATTTGAAATGTTAGAGCCTATAACAGAGCACTTAATATTTTATAGCACCTGATATGTTTAGGGCAAAGCTCAAACTGAGCAACAGTTGCAGCTGGGAGCATGTGGTGGTTCTGCAAAACAAAATCCAGATGTCTCACGTTTGTCACCCAGTAAATGAGGAACACACAGTGAGCCAACGACTGCAGAAAGACCCATTTCAGATCAACACTCTCAGATCTCCTGGAGTCACATCAGCCTCCACGGAGTAGTGAAGGAGGGACCTCCTTCCCATCCGAGCGCCAGCCCTCTGCACACTAGCTCCTGACTTTGAGCAACCTTTCAAAACAGAGGAGACCTTGATTCAGTTATAAATAGCTTAGCTATAATCATTAAAAAAGGGAGGGGAATAACAGCAGGGTGACTGCACCACTGATTCGGTGATGACTACTGCTGTGATACATTCCTCATATAATGAGCTGCTAAGCTTCTTGACAAGATATTGAAGGGAATTCACATCTTTAATGATTCATATTTAAGTAGGGTTGATCTTAAAGTGTCAAGGATTGAAACATGAAGTCACTGCTAATAAAAGAAACAGTTGTAGCGATCTGACATTAGATTAAATTAGATTACTGCACAGACTTTTCTGACTTGAAATTAAAGGGCTCTAGTATTCTTATTGATTCTTAAGAGCTTCAGTTCATCATCTGAGGCAAATGAAAGGAAAGGTTTTGGGCATATCTGCTTTTAGCAACTATGCTTTAATTAAGCTTTCTCCAACTTCCAGGCTTCTTGGTGTTTTTTTTTAACAAGTTAACATACATGACAATTCTTCCATCATCTGAAATCACCATTACAATCTTTCCTGGTGTTATATATTTACTGCATACTTTGAGTACCTTTCCTAGGTAATGCTGGAATGCAACACATCAAGAAAAGCAAGGAAATACAACTGTTTTCCTACAATAAAAGGAATTTGGGGCTTAAATATTTACACTGATCAGAGTCCATGCATCTTTTTGAAGCATACACAGGAGTTAAGGCATTGCCCAGTTCTGTTCTTAGTCCATTGACAGCTATGGAGCATCACATGAGCAGTAAGGACAACAGTCTGTAAATCAGAGTCAACATTAGCTTAAAAAGAAACTTCCACTATCTGGAAAATCTTCAAATTATGCCCTCTTACCTGTTATTTTCAAATCATGGGCTTAAGTGTGCACTGAAATGCGCTGTGAAAAAGCATGCACCTTTTTTTCCTTTATGGCTGCCCACTTGAAAGATTCAGGTAATAGTATGATAATGAGATAAACCCAGTAAGAATTATATAAAAAAAAAAAAAGCAACTAAAAAGTGTGAGTGAAACTTGAATTAAGGGAGAGAAGTTGTATTAGGAAGATTTTCAGAAACAGAATGATGTTTTAAAAAATATTTACTGAAAGAATTTCAACTTTACTTCCTATTGAAGTTAGCTGTAATCTCTGTGAAACTGCAAAAGTCACAAACGTAAAACTCGAATTCTTCCTTGCTTCCAAATTCCTTAAGAGATAAGGAATTATTACTTCAGGACTAGAAAAAGCAGTTGATACCTGTTTCTTAAAGCCTGCCGTGCATTCTTCTTGAATTAACAGTATTAAGCACTATGCTTAGCAGTAACTCTGTGCAAGATTAGTTCTCATGAGACAAAAAGGAAACATGCAAGAGTATGTGTACACCAGCAAAGAGCAATGGATTTTAATCTTAACTGTCTTCTTTCTTATTGAAGGACATATTTGTTCTTGATTTAAATGCACTAACAAAAATATTCAGCATATCCGTAATTTAATTTTTAAATGGTCTATGTGCATAGAGGTCCTTTCTAGTCATGTGAATTAGCTTCTCTCCCCTTACACACAGAAACTCCCCGAAAGCAGAAAAAAACCCTACCACTAGTAAAGCACGTACTTGTCCCACTGGAGTAAAAATAAGAAAATGGTCTCAGAAGAGCTACACTTGTAAATGTTGAGCAGGATATAGGAGACCATCACGAGTTCCTCCAGTCACAGTAGGATTTTAGGAGGTCGTCGCAAGAGTAGCAGGTTCAACTGGGATGGCTGGGAAGGAAGGACCATATGTAGGTGCCTGCCCTGCCCTCTCCTATATGTTGCTGCCCCACAACTTCATCACTCAGGCAGCAGCTCCTGTCTGGAGTATTAAAACAAAACAGCTTCCAAATTGTCCACAATACTCTTTGTAGTAATTTGCTTGCCCAGATCCAAAGTAACACTACAGTGTGATCATTAAGCACATGAATACACTGCAGTAAAGGTCTGAATATGTGTATGTGTTTCCTATAGATAAGCAATAGCTCATCCCTCAGTGAAGGGGGTGAAATACTCACAAAACACGTGAGGTATGAACAGACATCCAATTAAAGAAAAACACTCTGCAAACAGTGTATGTACTTAAGAGACCCATCTGCTGTGCGTGGACAGTTTTACTCTATGAGGCTGCATAAAAATGACACCTTCCTACACACTTCATCTGTTCCTTGTATGTTTTTGGAACTGTGTCTACTTACTTTAGCAACAAATTTGTATTTCTTATTATAAATACTATGAAAAATGTCTACACATTCAAAGAGACATTTAAGACATCTTTATTCTGGCTCTACTCTGTGCTTAATACAAGCTCCCAATTAAGTATAGCAGGCTTGGACATGATTTAGTGAAAACTGGGCAAACTTGCTACCAGGTTCCCAGGTTTGTTTCAGCACAGAAATCTCCTTCACTGAAAACACATGAACAGTCCTATCAAAAAAAAAACTTTATCTCAAAGGTAAGCACATATTCAAGTGCATTTGGTTTGCTTATGAGACTAACTACACAGCCCATTTCTTGCTTTCACCCAAGAAAGCACGCTTTATGGAACCACTATATGGTCATAGATGTTTAACCAGAAACACTGAAAAAAAAATCAAGTTGCCTTATAGTGAATTTAATTATTAAAAATGCGTGAAACAAAAAACAGCCCCTCAGATGAGTGAGGAAATGTAGCTACTACAACTTACTTAGCCACTACAACTGACATTTCCAGAACAGCCTTAAGTTTATGCACACCCTAAGGCTGGAAAGAAAATCATACCCAATATTATATGACCCACAGATGTCAGGTACTATACACACCACTGAGCTGCAGTAGTTTCCTCTTTCTTCCCTTAGCCCACCTGTCTTTCATCTTCTTTTGATGAAGAAATTATCCCATCTTAGAGATCCCATTCTGTCCCAGCCATGATGGACATGCTGAGGCTGGAAGTACGTACGTGGGGATATTCACTATGCAGGAGATGCGTGGTGGTTTGACTTGTTCTAACACAGATGGATGATCTGGAGATTTTAACAAGGACTGTTCAATGAATATATGCAGTAACGCCTTCCAGGGACCTGTAACTTAGATGTGGATGGGTTTGCACAAATTCAAGGAAAGGTAACCGCCTGGCTCTGAGACCCATTTCCAAGCTAGGCTTCAAGCTTCTGTTCCAAAGCACCAAGGAGCAGCTATTTAAACAAACAAACAAACAACCCCCTATCTTTTAACTCTATTTAAAAAGTCTTCTGATTGTAACCCACTCTTGGAAGAACTTGGACTGTTGCTAAGACTCCAAAAACAAATTGTCATCCTGAAGAAAGAATCAAGTATTGAAAACTTGGTCCTTAATGATCCAAGCCCAGCAAAGCTGTAACCTCCTGAAAGCACTAGATTACAGTATAGAGTTATTTGGCTTTTTTTCTTTTCTTTNTTTTTTTTTTTTTTTTTTTTTTTTTAATCTAGTAATGTTCTGCAAGTTCTGTCTGGAATGAGTAGTTCATATTACATAAGTGGCTTACTATGGCATAGTTAGCAAATATTGGTAACAAGATCAGGTAAGAAAGCTCATCACAGACTGCTGCTTAACCTTGTTTCTAGTCTATTGTCTAAATATTGTAGAATCACAGAATCATTATATTTGGAAAAGACCTTCAAGATCATTAAGCCCAACCTAAGCCCTTCAACAGCATGCCTGTTAAACCATGTCCCTAAGTGCCTCATCTACACGTTTCTTGAACATATGCCAACTGTAAATATAACCTATATAACATAAATTATAAATATATAAAACTGTGTACAAATAATCTCAAAATCTGCTTAAAGATCTAGGTAGAAGGATCCAGCCCTCCCAAGATATTTAAAGCAATATCTATTTGCCTTTTGGGAGTTAGGTGTCGACAATGAAGAAACACCTAAACCACCAAGATAGAAAGGTCTACTTCCCTACTTCTGCACTGGCTGACTCCTTAAATACACACCAGTGTTGGAAACAGGATAGTGGGATGGAGGGACCTCTTTCCATACGTTAGGTTTTGTGCCAGAGAACAGAATAAGTGGTGGTCCCCATGGGTCCCCACTGCAGTGCTCCCCCTGCCAGCCTGGTATGAACAACCCCTCCTCTGACCCCAAGGCAAACCCACTCCTACAACTAACCCCAACGAATTAAAGGGCTGAAGGTGGAGGGTGAGACCGGCGCATTATATTCGGCAGAGGTGGAATTTGGTGCAATCTGAAGCTTCCTTGCCACAAGTGCTGTTAGTGGAGTGTAGCATGGGACTGAAACTTGCTAAACTAGAACTGAGAGATGGAGCTATATGCTTAGTTATTTCTTCCTTGTCCCCTCTTACTTTATTCTGTTGATTTAATCAGGTGTAATGTTATCCATACTTTGGAAGTCCCCCCCAAAAAAAGTCTTTTTTTTTTTTTGCCCCAAAATGTTCCATCTGAGATTAATTCCAAGCAAAGCAGATTCAACAGTACAGATACTCTGCTGAAAAAGCATTTGACTTTGGCTCTGTATTAGGAATATTTATAGATCTTGAACAATGCTGTGAGTTCTCAAAGCCAACCCCAGATTCTTGTCTTGGGAGCACCACTCATCATCTTCGTTAACATTGTGCCAAAGGTCTGCAGGTCAAATTTATCTGAATACACACTGCACTAAAGAGTAACTCTCCAGATATATAAATTTGAATCTTAATACCTTAATATATGTATCATTAATGCATCTTAATCTTTATCATATCATAATTGTGTCATAATCTTTAAAAAAAGGTGACTAATAACACAGTCCTTCCTGCAATTTCCTTTTGGCAGAGTCAAACATTGGAAATGTTTGTCTAAAACAAGTGAATTTTCACTCATTTTTCCCTTGAAAGTGTCCCAGTCTGTTAAAATTAAACTATAGCAATCTGTTTTCTCCTTCCTCCTTTTCCCTTCTTCCAAACCTTATCTTGAAAGAGTGGGTTACATTTTCATTTCATTTACTATATTGCAAATTTCAAGATTTCATGGACTTGTCTACAAATTACAGAAGAGCAGACTATGGTGTCAGTTGACAACGCTTTAACTTTTCTCTTTGGCAGCCACTCCCCACTTCAGTGTCAGACAACTTACTCTCAAGTTGAGCACAACACACCGCCTTCAGGATGCATTATGAGTGCCTACACAGGGGGTGCAGCCGGTTGCAGAGTAACACGGTGCAAATTCAGTCCCTGGCTTGATTAGGCAGATGAGTCCTAAAGCCCCAGGGCTATCACTCTGCATTTCTGCAGTAATAGGTGAATTCAGAACCCCAGCATTGGTTGGGATGAAATCACAACTAGCTCTCCTTCAGAAACCTCCCTTTTAGCCCACATACTGTGGGGGAAATATATTTATTTACTTATTTCATATAAATTATATATGTATATGTGTATATATAATTTAATAACAATATTTTTGTTATAAAATTAATGTGACTATCACTAATGTTGGGAGGGGTGACATATTATCAGATCAAGATCCCATGGCAATAATGTTCTGCACATCTTGGAGACACTCTGGGTCTATTGCGGACACACCACAAAACCTACAAACAGAAGCAATGATATTCAATAGCCATAATGTCATGAATTCTCTTTTTTTATTTCCCCTTTCTCTGCACATATTGCTGCTTTTGACATTTTTTCCATTCCTGACTGTGCTATCTCCGATTCCTTACATCATTCTTTCTTTCTGCTTAATGCCCTGCCCTCACCTCAGCTTAATATAGTCATGGGATCCACTTACATGAGACAGGACCCTCACTCTATCGCATTGATATAGGAGAAAAGAGATGAAGACAAGAAAATGGAATTGGCTTTCACAAATGGATGCATATTTCACGACAGGACAGAATTCTTTCATACATTTTCCACTATGCAGTTGAGATGCATTTTTTTTTACTGGTCAGATATCCTATTGAAACTGATTCTCCTTCCAAGCAAGCAAAGACACTACTCTTCACTGAGTGAAGATGTCAGTGCAACTACTGGTGTTTGGTGCCTCGTCTACTTAAGTATAACTGGGATTTGGAAGACAGAAGAAATGGGTAGATGTTTTTGCCCACATTTGCATATGCAAATCTAATTTAATTTTGAATTTGTCTTTCTTTAGAGGCAAATGGAATATAAAAGAGCGCACTGTCTCGTGGATCACTCTCCACCATTTTTCAAGGTGTATATGTTCAATTCTTTATGCTTTAGCTATTGACAAAACATAACTGAGAATGGGATTCATCTCACGTAACTTGAGAGACGTGTTAAGATGATTATCGACAGCACTCGAGGTAGTCTCCCTTTGTAGCCCACAAAGAGAAACAGCCAAGAGGCAATATTCATCCCACCTATTTTAGATTACCTAGGATGATAGGAATTACTTTCTGAAAGTACCAGTTCCTCTTCACTAACTCCACTCTGCACTCTGGCTGCATACGTTTGTTCAAATCAGTGTCTCCTTTTCCCCGGTCTATTTACATCCTGCCCATTTAAATTTCAAGGTTTTTTTTGAAGCAAGGCCCATCTTCCCTCATATGCTTGTGCAACAAACTGGACAACAGTATCACTGTAGCAGGACTACAGATTTGTCACTGTAATATGAAACATCAGTAACAATGCTAATTCTAATATCCTTTGCAGATGAATAATTATAGTCCAAGGAAACAAATGGATAAAGAACAACTATACTGGAAAACCATCTTGAAATAAAACAAAAGAAATACGGATTTTTTTTAACAGCCGTTGCATGCAACCGAGCTCTGAAAGGGCAGATATGTTACCAATCCAAAGAAAGCGTTGTCCTGCTTACAAAGCCTCCCCTTGTGGCTGTGGACTCTGATCTGTTCCAGCAGCCACTCAGTAGCAATAAATTTTGTTCATGGCCTCCAGTTTTAACGAAAAAAGGTGAAAAGAGGACAACTATTACATTGTCTCAAGTTCTTAATATAAAAAAAAAAAGGGGGGGGGGGGGGAGAGAAGCTTCTAACCCCCAGTTTCCAGAGATTGGGCTGCACTTCCTTTTCAGGTGATCCTCTCTTTCCCAAGCTCTCCTGTGTTTTAGAATTTGTAATGGAAGACTTATGCCATAAATCAAATACTGCAAGGGAAAACTTAGCTCTTACTAGGATGTACTAAATATGGTCAGACCTTCACAAACTATCTATTTTCCTTCATCTCAGTTGTTAGAGCTACTGGACTCGTAAACACTGTGAGGAAAAAGGGAGATTCAGGTGTAAGTGATATTCACATAAACACTGAAGCTTTGGGGCAGCAAGACTACCTTTGAGGAACTAGGTGCAAAGAGGCTTCACAGTTAAGCATATTATACAACTTCCTCAAGCCATTAGAGGCAGAAAGTAAAGTTAAGCAATATACAAGGTCAGACACTGCACTTGTTTAAGGATATGCAGCTCTAAGGTCCAAACTGTAAAACAAAACATAACATTACAATAGTAAGTCATTCTGCAGACCATGAAGCACTACGGCTTTTGGAAAAAAGCTTAATAAATAAGCAAAAATATAATTAATCAAATTACATACATCTCATTAATATCAGACTTTCAACCTTAACTACACTACTTACACTTTCTTCTATATGAAACTTGGAATGCACAGTTAAAAACCCTGCTGCACACAACATACTCTTTAGCACGCACAGTTCTCAACTAAACACGACATGACTCCACCTGCATTCAGACTGACATCTCTTTTCAATCTAATGGCAGTATTTTCAAAATAACATTACATTCCTCTAATCCAACATACACCTCCTAAAGTAAAAGCAATCAAGTGTGTGATTTATCTTGTTCTACAGGTACATCTTATTTCAATCAAATTACTGGGCTACATATAAAGGCCAAATTTATACAGAAGCGTTTCCTTTCACAAATGGACAAATGCTGAAAACATAACTTTGAGAAGAACCTTCAAAAATAAAAAGAGAGGAAGAAGAAATAGCAAAGTAAGGTAATTACCTATCTCCCTTTGGTTTTCTTTTTTGTACTGTCTTCCCTTTGGGTCGTCTTTCGCTTCCTAAACAGGGGCTCCCACCAGGGCCTGTTACCCGTATTGATTCAAGGCCTTTGGAAGATTTCTTAAAAGTAAATTCCACGGGTTCTCCTTCTTTTAGGCTTCTAAATCCTTCCATGTAAAGCTTGCTCTGTAAATAGGAAAAATACTCGTGGTTATCATTGCCTTAAAAACAATATTTACATTTATAATCAACAGGACAAATGACTCTGCTATCCTGGAACACATACATACAGGTCGAGTAACACTTCTTGCTGCATTGGCTAGCAGATGATACAGCAAACTATAGTTTGACTGAAAACTCTGACACACTGAAAATTCCATTCAACAGTAAACAAATATCAAGATCTTATTTTTAGTAAAAACAGAACCAAAATAGTATTTTTCTTTTTCTGTGTTGAATGCTGTGGATCTAAAAGAGTAGAGTAAATGCTTGTGTTCTTAAAAAAAAACTTTTTAGGAGCCTGGAAAAGTTTTCTAATTAAATGAAAAAAAAGAACAACAGCTCATTTCTGAGCAAATGATCCATTTACTATCAAAATGATTGTCATTTATTTTCCTTGTATTTAGGACGCAGTTCTGCTGGTCTGAATTGATAACAATGAACACATAGGACAGGAGCAAAGTCAACTGCAATATGGCAATTAAATATCCCTACTGAGCTGCTAAATTTCTATTCACTATAAAAAAAAAATTCTCGCCGTGTTAGAATCATTTACATATGGATTTGTACTTTTAATTCACAGAAAAGGAAATCATTGTCACCAGCACAAGTGATGCAAAGAAACAGATCAAGCTTTTTGCTTTTTGTATTACGCTGTACCTGTGAAGTCTTGGACAGGCTGTAATCAACAGGAGCTTGCTGTTGATTTTAATGCATTGAAAATCTGTATTTCTATAAATATGTAGAATGCTAGCTCTACAGCCCAGGAGAGGTCTGATGAACCAAACACTGAGAGCAAAAAGATTAAAAAAGAAATAGTAATAAAGAGATAGACACTTGTTGCACTAAAGATTTATTTGTAAGTTACACCTTGCATGAATGAGATTAGTTGGATTTACAGAAAACAGAATCGGATTAGTTGGATTTACAGAAAATCCCTGGCAATTTCCAAACATTTGCTTTTTTGGTTTATTTATTTATTTTTTATTTTTTGGCACAAGAGTAATGAAACACAATTCATCATTTGCTCATGAACTCTTCATAGCAAAGAGGAAAATGCATCTTGAGTGATTCTTACTCAGTTCTTCAGCATTCACTTAGCTGAACAGCTGAACCACAGAGTCAAGAAGGGAATCTTCACTACAGACACTTTCCCACTCAACTACATGTCAAAAAAAGCCAAGTTACACTTGATGGTGTAAGTCATACCTACTACCCAAGTCTACCACAATCCCTGACATAGCCCACAATTCCTGCACCCACATTACAGCACCATGGCATGAGTGTTGAGGCAGTCTGAGCCCAGGCTGTGTGCAAACCTCATCCATGCTTTGGGCACGAGGTATCGGGATCCTTGTAGAAAAGATCTGAAGCTCAGCTGCCTGCCCACAGGTAGATGCGTGACAGCCTCTCAAGGACGAAAGGGACCTTCGTCCCCCGGGCAGAGGTTCAGCCCATGACACAACACCCTGTCCACCCACAGGGTACTTGAGCTTGTCCGGCATGCCCTTAAATTTGGCTAAAACCTGTTGCTGGAAGTAAGGCTTGTATTCAAATACTGCAGATTCAGTATGAGTTTGGGCTTAAAAGAAGGCTTGTCACTCCTCTCAGAACAGTATAGGCATATAATTGAGGTGCCAATAATTTGCTTACTTCTCTGAGAGAAAGTCATAGCTGTCAGTCCCATGCAGATGACTGGCATACTCTAGGGTATCTAAAATAGCACTAGACCCGTTTGTTCAGGTATCTAAATCCCACCCCAGGCAGCTTTTCACTTGTTCTCCTCTGCAGGCTGTACTGACATAACTTTACTGACTTTTAACAGAGCACAAGAATCAGCACCTTCATAGTTACAGAGGATATAGAGATACTCCTCAATAGGATGCCCCAAGGACAGGACAGGAGGCAACAGGCCCAAGAGGCTTCAGGGGAAATTCCATCCAGATATTGGGAGAATCTCTTCATCATGAGAACACTCAAACTGAGAAGCCTAGAGAAGTGGTGGAATTTCCCTTCCTAGAAATAGCTAAGAGTCACCTTGACAGGGCTCTAAATGACCTGCTTTCAACACATGGTTGGACCAGTGACCTCCAGAGATCCCTGCTAACTTACATTTTTTTTCCCCACAGTTCAGATGTCTTAATTTGGAGCCAAATTCCACTCAAAGCTAGAAAATAGGGTTCCAGTTCGTAGTTCTGCAACAGAGTTGTCTGTCTTAACCTTTGTCTGTCTTCCTGAAGAGGGACCTTACTACAAGATCTACTTTGCACAAGACTGATAGACTAAATTAAAGATTACAACACACTTGCAAGAATTCAGTTCAGTGAAGCCCCATGAGAGCACAAACACCTTGGCTTCAAAAAACACAAACCAAAGCAGCTGAGTTCTCACACTCCACCCAGCAGCAACCACTCATAATGTGACAAGAAACTATGAATGCAAGCTTGAGAAAAAGGACTCAGTTGTATATAATTTTTCCAGTAGTAAAAAATTAGCAAGAACACAGTTCCACTGGCTCAGACGAAGGCTATTTCTGTTCATCCAGTCATCCAGCTCTAGTTCACGTGACTCTTCCACCAAATGTTGTAACAACATGAAGCGTGAGACAAATACTTTACTTGACTAGGTGAGGAGTTGGGCACTAGAAAGGCAGGGAGAACAGGAAAGAAGAAATGCATCTAGTAACTGCCCCCTGAATCATAAGCACAGCAGCTTTAGGAAGTGAAAGTATAAAGTATGAGGAGGGAAACATGCACCCCCCACTGACAACAGAACTGGAGACTAATTCTATAGAAACCAGTAAACCAAAACCATGCAGGAAGGCAGCATTACTCCAAAAAAACACTCCATGGCAAAATGTTTAACAGTGGGAAGGGGGTCTACATTACAGTGAAGAAACGCTGAAGTTCAGCATATGTGCAGAAGAAGACTCCACTGCCCAACACCCGTCACTTGAAACAGCAGGTTTTGCCTGTAGCATCAACCCACCACCCCATAGGTCTCTCCCCACCCCCTCCTTCTGCAGCAGCCACAGGGGAAATCTTTATAAGAAGGCAGAACTGCCCAAAATGTGTTTTGTCCCAGGCAAATGCGTATGGTTGAACGCTCCAAAATAAGGCAGCCATTGCAACACAGAGCTGTGCTAATCACACAGGGAACTTCAAGCAGAAAGCCCAATACTTCCCAATAAGACGGAAGCAGCCATGGAGGCTGCGGCTATTTTTAACTACAACTTAATGAAGGGATATTGAAATCTACAGCAAGGTTTATGCATGTTCCCTTTCCAAGTTTCACTATTTATAACACAAATTCAAAGAAGGTGACATCCAATTTACAAAAATCATTAGCATTCTACTTCATTTAAGAAGAAAAATGTATGGTAAGAGGCAGAAGCCCCTTACCTAATATAGGACACGATTAGTACTCTAAAATGCTTGTATTTTTCTCATTTGACTGATTTACCAGAAGAACTTTAATTTTTAAACAACGCATAATATTTACAAGTGGATTTTTTAAATTTAAAACACAAATATATGGAACAAACATCATGTTTTCATAAATCACATGTTTTACAAGTGTAAATTTTTGCATGTTTGCTTTTCCAAACAAAAAAACAATGGTAAACAGGAAAAAAAAAAATCCAAATGACTTGCACAGTACTGTCCTACAATATAGTTTAGCAGTGGTTCCAATGTAATAGATGAATTTGCTGCAGACATTGTGTAAATATATATGGTGCTGTCAGCCACCTCTCAGTGAGATTCTTTGAAAGTGCAATGACAATTCAAAACCACCATGAAAAGATGGCATTTGGAAATAAGTAGAAAAAAAAGTAAGAAAAGTTAAGAGGGACCTGATTTTTAAAGGAGCTGAACAAAAAAAATCTATAAAGTTGACTGTTTAAACTAAGAAAGAAGTTAAGAAGTTCCAACTAGCTCAATACTTTTTCTCACATTGCTTAAATAAATAAAACTCGTGCAATTAAAGGCAGCCAGAGTTTCAAGCCAGTGAACCATTTCTAGAGACCTGAGTGGGGTATAGGGCACATGGCCAAAGAACAAAGGCTAAAGTTAAAAGCAACCTGCTTTTCCCCCTTTCTCTCAGCTGTCACAAAATTGTTATTTTTATCTGCAGTCAATACAGTGATTTCACACTGGTGCTTGATTTTTTTTTCTTTTCTCTTTTCTAATGTGACAATACCCACTTTCTTAAGATACCCTACTATTTCTTTGCAGTTTGGCCTGTAATAGTGTCAAATATCTGTCACAAGCAACAGCTTTGCTCAAAAAGCTAGTAATTTTGTACAAATATCAACAACTACAAAATTAAAAGTGAAAAACTAATGCCCATAAGTTCTTGAAAAGTATTGCCTAGTATGAGACAAACAAAAAAAGACCTGTAATAAATAGAAACTCTATTAGCAGGACTGTTGCAAAGAAGATTACCATTTTCTTGGCAATGTCTGGAAGTGCTTACAACTCACACTTCCTTCTGCAAAAGGAACTTTGAAATTAAGTTTCGTTACAGGGGTCTATTCTCCTCTGGATAAGTGCACATAACTTCTACTAACGCGTGTGCAGGGAAAGCAGAACAGGTTCCCAAGAAGCTCCTCTACAGATTTTAATATGTCATTTCTACTCAGGGCCTTATAAAACTGCTGTTGTAGCCATGAAGTTCTTAAAAGAAAAAAAAAAAGAAAAAAAAAAGAAAAGAAGAAATTATTAAACTATTTAGGGGCAATTCTGCTTAGATAGTTTATTTTTTCTCTCTCTCATTTTTGGCACTTTTTATCGACGCATCAATTGATTGGTACAATGACCAGATGCCAGTTATATGCCTGCCAAGTAAGAAAACTCTTTTTTCCTCATGCAAATTATTTACAATTAAATCCAGACATGAAGGAAAGCATATCCTGATGCTCAACTGCACTGCGCCCTGGAAGAAATCTCCAAAAGTACCCTGTACAGCTCTGTCTGGAGTTAGCAATCTCAGGGGTGACTTTGAAAACTGCTCTCCCACAACGAAAAAGAAGACACAGGGGCAAAGCAATTATGCCTGGATCTATACAGTGCTCTTACCTGCATTAGGTCAAAAACAGAATTATTTAACTAGTGTGCACTGTAAATGTTAGGGGAAGTGTTGTAAAATAGTGCAAACTGCATGATACAAGTATGGCTGCAAGAACCCCCCCCGAGTTAAAAAAAAAAAAAAAAAAAAAAGTAATGCATTTTTGCAGATGGAATGCTAAAATCAACAAAAGAACTCAAAAACTACACAAACAAACCCTCACAATAAACAGTAAGTCTCTCAAGGGGCAGCCTTTGCTTAGCACAGAAAGCGAAGACTCGGCACCCATAAAGGCCATTTAACAACTCCCTCCCGCTGACCTCCAGGGCTTCTTCCTGCTCCCTGGAGCTTATCTTGCACCAAATCTGGCACTTCTCTGTCTTCCCCCGTAGGCCAATTTAACCCACTAATCTGACAGGAAACAAACTC
>VZSV01000006.1:11715816-11728654 GCA_013398735.1 Nothocercus julius | reverse complement strand
CTTCTCTCTCCAGGCAGTGCTGAACACAGATGCCCAGCGCTTTCCTGCAAAGAGTGTTACAGGCCTCTCTGTCCTATATTTAAGGGATGAACTACACAACTTCAAGGCATGTGTGGAAAAGAAGCATGATGTGCACATGGACACACGCTTCCAAGAACTCCGGTTACTGACAACATGTGTCCTGAGCACTTACCTTCTGCAGCGTGCGCAGCGCTACTACCTCTCAGTCGACCAAAAAGCACGCTGGTGGAAAAAAGGTTAAAAGCCAAACACACCCTATCACCAGTGGCTTCCACAGAGACCTCTCCGTTTGCAGAGGAAGATAACAGAATTGCGAATAGAAGCGTGACGGAAGAAAAGGCAACTGAGCAATTCTTGGACGCTGGATAAATTAACTGTAATCATTACCAAGAGATTCATCAGAGCGTGGGCCAGCATCCATTTATACAGTCTCTGTATAGCAACTATTGTATTTGTAATTTCAGTTATAGCAACAGATAGCTGTGGAGACGCAGGGAAATAAGCTCAACAGGAAAAGGCAAAAGAACAGGCTATCATTACACTGTGCGTACGTGGGAATGATTCAGCTCTTGGAAAATGAGGCTTTGGGAAGATGGTAGATGAAACCATTAAGTGAAATAACAGGAAAACTTTGAAGTACAGAGAGTGAACCCTCAGAGACACCATAGGGGGATTTGCAACCCCTGCCCACATCATCTGTCCTTCCCCCACAACTATTTTTAATGACCAAAAGTAGTAGCAAATAGATCTTCAATAGCACAAGTGGCCGTCCTACCTGAAAGGTAGGACTTAACTAGATCCGCCAAACTGCTGCACTAGAGAGTTAACGAACACCGTGCAGACCATCGTGCGCTGTTTTCACCAGGTCTGGATGGCTGGAGAACACACTTTTAAAGCAGACTGAGATTTTGCTCACTCAGTCAAATTTCTTTTTCTACCTTCAGGCAGATTCGGCAGAATTCTCCCTGCTACTGATATGAAAGAGAAGGAAGAGGATCAACCAGCTGCCAGGAGTTATTCAGGCTCCACGCTATGAAATACATGAAAGATAAATCTGGACAGGCCACCCTCCATCATTGTGGGAGAGACTCCACAGGCGGCTTGGGGAAAAGCTGAGGACCTGCCTTGGTTAGATGGAAACACCAATGATGGAAAGTTTCGTTTCCTCTTATAAAACACATGTAGGATTAAAAGCATAAATAAATGAGCAGATCGGAATTTTATTCATCAAAGCACAAAGAAGGACTTGATACCAAGGCTATGGTAAGACCTCCTTGGAAAAAAAATGTTTCAATAACTTTGGATAATGTAATAAATATGTCTCTGATTAGATAGCCACACTCTGAGATGTTTTGTGGTGGAACTCTTGCACTTCTGCTCTTTACGTGGACAAATTCAACCCGGTGAAGCTATGTGCTACACTGAAGGTTCACAAAACACGTCGAGGAAGCAGAGCTGTTCCTGAGGCTGACCTCTCCTGCCACTGCAGGGGCAAGAAGGCAAGGCTTCTGTACCTCCTCTTCCCTGTCAGACACCACAGTGATTACACTGTCTATCGGCGTGTGGGTGTGAGGCTGCATAATCGGATACGTAAACACGTGTGGGGCCATGGAGCACTAGAAAACACTGCTACACCAGTGCAGCCTGTAAGCAGACTGGGCACCACGAACTTGATGGATATTCGCAATGTGCTTCCTTGGGCCAGGGGAAAACCCTGTACGGAACAGGTAGGATGGAAGAACAACCACAAACTCTTCCTAGATACAGGCAATATGATGGAGTCGACAGGATCACAGGCTCAGGAAACACCCTGCCCATGAACAGAACGTGTTCATGGACAGGGACTCAGAAGAAAACTTGTGAGATTTTCAAGGTGAAACACACATTTTTTTATGGTGAACAGATGTGAACTGTTCTGAGGTCAATCCTATATAATCTATCTCACTTTCTCAAACACATTCCCCAACCAAGGGATCTTTAGGACAAATGGTAAAACAGCATTTTCCTTTATACCTCTACACTACTTCTGCACCTTCCAGGCCACTTAGACATGACCACTCAGTCGTGTGAACAGGCAAATTAAGAACGCAAGGGAAGCCTAAGATTATGTTCATGATTAGTCACCTGTGAAGTTTCTGCAGTTTATAGACCATTGTTGATTTCTTTGGGTTGATGTGGTTGGCTTTGTTTCATGGACACAGGAATATTTCCTATCTCAAAATAAACAGAGATTAATCAATGTCTGTGCCACAGAAAGGTATGAAATTCCAGAAAAGGTTAACAAGAGAACTGAAAGTCAAGACTATCTAACAAGTTAGATCGTTTGTTTTTTTAAAGTTAGCACAAAATAGCTTGATCAATCTTTCTGAGAACTAAGCCAGTAAGGCTTAATATGAGAAACTTAAAAGGAGGTGGGAGGGGGCAGCTCTTGGCAGAAAGTTAGGACATTAAAAAAGAAAAAGAAACGCATTTTGCTTTAGCTGGAGGAACCACCGTGCATAGGAAAGAGACACCACAGTACATACAAATCTATTGATTCTCCAGACTCAAGACCCTGGGCTTTTTCCTGTAAGCAACCAGAACTAGGAGCAGTTGAAGATGCAAGAAGTCTTGTATCAGCAAAACATTCATATTTTCAGTTCAACTGCAGATTTAGGATGGTTAAATCCATAAGAACTACCACACAGATAGCCTGCCATGGCAGAAGTGGTTTTTTGGGTTATTTTTTTTCAGTCTTAAATGACATTACCTAACCTGAATTAAAAGCTTTCCTTGGGCATAAGAATGGTGATTTAAGTCTCTTGATGCAATTATACTGCTGTTTTTGTTATACCTGTCCAGGTTAGTCTGCAGTTAAAAATCTCATTTTCATTTCCTATATCTGTATGAAATGATGTAGTTTAATGAACATTTTTCTGTTCTGGCAAAGCTCTCTATGGGGGAGGCTCTGAACTTCTTCATTTATTGCTCCCTTATTGCTCCACACACTAGGGTGATTTGTGATCTACGTTTGTGGGGCACTGCTGTCCCTTAGATGCAGCTTTTAAAAACTAATTCCTCTGCACGTTTTTCTAATGGTACAGAAGAGAACTGAGTGTCTAGAGCCTTCTGAAGCTGGCTTTGCCGTTGAAGAAGTGCATGTGCTCACAGACACCCAAGCCACAGAAATCTCTCATGGGAAATAATACAAATACACTTATCTCATCTTTGGGTTTCTACCATTGCTCACTGTCTGATACCACACAGAATGAAAGCTTATCACATACAAAATCAAAACCAGTAGCTAAGTCATTTGTTGTCCAGTGAAAGGGGAAACCGAAACAGTTACTTATGGTCAGTCAAGTTAAGTGCATGACGGCCACGGCAGCACAAAGAAGCTCTCCAGTGAGTCTCCACACACCTGAAGAGCCCAAAGAACGGCAGGCAATTGCCATAGCTATTGTCAGCTACACACACAGTGGTTTTATCTGTTCTGAGTACCTTTTTTTCCTACATTAAACAGTAATATAGCATAAATGGTTTAATACAACCTCCTTCAATATCTTGAAAGCCTTTTGGCCCAATCACATTATATCTAAATGTAAGCAATACTTTAAACTTCCTTATTCTGCTTAAACTGCAGGGCTTAACTGGAATTTCTTAGAAAGAAATGGGAATGTAGATTTATAACACAGGGTAATCTGTTTTCTGCCATAACACCCTCTAATCACAATCACTTGCTTTGCTCTGGTTTGGTCCCTGTTGCATTCTGCTCCATTTCACTTGGCATGGGAAGCTACCCTGGCAAGCTTTTTGGTCAAGTATGACATTTTGGTCCTTAAAAAGAAGAAGAAGAAAAAAAAAAGAAGTAAATTACATTACAGACTAACTTGAATGTAATAAAAATATCTGACTCTTCCTACAGCAGTCTGATTTTATAATTTATTAATAAATTCCTAGAAATAACTGGACAAAGAATGTATGACACCTCTAATATAAACAGGATATTTTAGCTTCAGAAACAGGATTTCTAGAATGATGAGAAAACTAAAATATCAGAATTAGTCATACAAACTCATGAACTTTTTTTTTTTTATTATTATTATTATTTAAATGATGACTCTTTCAGGAAAGGAAATTATCTGTAAATTGTACTTGGTAGTGCCCATAGAGCTGACCTGTAGTTTGACTCACCATGAAATTAGGTGGCCGTGCAGATTATTCTGTCTGGGTAACATGGAGGCTACAGTTTGATGTTACTACAGCGAAGACAATCTTTTATCCGGCTCTCTGAAAGAGAACAGTCCCAATCTCTTCCCAGCTCCAGTGGCCGATTCCCACCCTTCTCCTTTGTACCAGCTCTGGCATTTGTCTGTCTCACTGCTAGTTAAAATTAATTCCACAAAAAGAAAAAAAACTTTTTTTTGTTGGTTTACCTTACTGAACTGACTCTGTGGAACTGAGGCCGCTGCAAGAACAGCAAAGCGCATTATGCTGCTTCTGTCAAGCCATACCCTGACACCACTACTCATCCAAACCTTTGAACGGTCCAAGAAATTATGAAATTTGGCAAGTATAAATCATTTAAAAACAGTTTTCTCCCCGGGATGTTCCATTCAAGTAAAATCGCATGCTATGTTCAGAATGCAAAGGGACACAAGGGATGTCCTGATGGAAAATTTGGAGCTTTTGACAAAACTTTTCCATTGGTCACGTTTGCTCAAATAGGAGTTCTTCAAAACAAAAAGAAAGCTCCACTGGGAAACAAAACGGTTTGTATTGATATGATGTGATCGTATCAATCAACTGCATGCCATTCATATCTGATAAATCTGTTTTGATTTCATAACAAAACTTGTGTGCTTCTAAAAAGCAGACAAGTGAAGCAACATTTTCAAGTTTTGAAGCCCCTTCCTGTATCATCTTCAAACTGCAGCTGATAAATCCAGTGCAATCCAAACCATAATTGCTAAACACTAACATGTGGCTTAGAGACAGTGAGTACTGGGTAAGTCTGGGCAGCCAAGCTTCTTAATAACTAGGAACTAATATAAAGCAGGAATGAAAAATATTTTTGAGAAAAGATGAAGATCTTAAGAAAAGATTAAGATTAATACCTTGTATTACTGTGCACCTTGTATCTTTAAAAAATACTGCCATACAATTCAAGAAAGTAATGAAGTGACAAGAACAGATATTGCTGCATCAACGACAGAGCTCAGCCTACAAAATAACAAATCCAGTGGAACAGCACTAAGTGCAAAGTGCTGATCCCTCCCACTCTGCAGAAAATTAAGTATCTGCAGCTCACATAATACCTAGAAAGTATAGGCAAGGAAATGAAAACCACCATGCTAGAGAAGTTCCCCATGGATGCAGCTGAAGGGAAGCACATTCTTCCTTCACCATATTATGGAGAAAGTTTTTGGCATTCTGAAAGAATCAGTAACCTTGACAATTAAATATGAATTCACATTTTAGCTAGTCTGTAACTGCGGGCTCATCTTCACTACTGTTAAATCAATTGTACTTAACTCAATTACAATGAGATAATTACATTAACATGAGTCAGTGCATCCACACATGGCATTTGCACGTGTACTCAGGGAATTGCTGTTACCTCCCACATTGCACAAGTACTTCACTCAATCACATCAAACAGTACATAACTCAAGACAGAGTTTCACCCACAGTTCAGGCCGACATGAAGCCCCACTGCTGCCAAAAAAACAGCGATTCCAGCTTCCCGCATGCCAGGCTGCTGGCAGGGGGTAGATCTATTGCAAAACTGTTCTTAGAAAATGAGGTTGATTAGCCATCTGTATCTCTAACAAGAAGATATCTATTAAATAACCTCTTAACTCACCGTTAATAATTTAATACTCTTTTTTAGATGTTATCTAAAAGAAGAAGAAACAATTAACTTTTTTTTTTTGCATAAACTAAAGAAGTTCCTCAAAAATTATTTATAATAGGCTACTATTCATAGAACTGTATGGACATTAATCCCATAGGTCTCAGTGCTGTGCACTAAAGCACAGTTCTGGGGCACTAAGAAACTACAAATAAGCACTGCACAGCTTACCTACCCACTGCAGGGCTTCTTGACTTTTTAAAGTGAGAGAAGCCTAATCCTTTTGGAAACAAAATAAAATACCCATAGACCATCTTTGTGACCTCTTACTGCATAGGA
Source organism: Nothocercus julius (assembly GCA_013398735.1). NCBI lineage: Eukaryota > Metazoa > Chordata > Aves > Tinamiformes > Tinamidae > Nothocercus > Nothocercus julius. The sequence continues at coordinate 11,722,461 of VZSV01000006.1, read as the reverse complement.
AGGTGAAGAGAAAATTAATACCAATCAGAAGAACAGTATGTGCTACAAAAACATTTATTGTTATCATGAAAGTATCGTGATTCATGGGCCCCCGACTGTGTTTGCTGACAGCTACTACAGCCACTAAGTCTCTTCTACCCCTCTGTCCCTCAGGGTCTCAGGCTACAAATGTGCTGCTAATTAAATGAGCCAGGGATCATTCTCTCTGGCTGAGGCAAGATGGCTCAGCATAAATAACATCTACCCAGCCAAAATTTTTCTTTCCCCATCTTCTTTCCCCCCGAGAAACCCCAGAAGGCAGGAGTTTCCAAGCTGCATACTGCAACGCCGGGCAAACACTCTTCTGCAGGAGGTGGTTGTTGTTGCTGGGGAGGAAAAACACTGAGCAGGAAGATGTCACCTTCTCTTATCACACATGGGATCACAGGCCACTGCCCCAGCTGCTCCTGACCCTGCCTTATTTCCTACAAGGTACAGGCACAAAGCCCACAGGGTGAGTAACAGTGGTTTCAGTAACAGACAAGGGAGACTTTCTGCTGCTGAGCAGGTGGGTGTCTTCAGCAAGTGCATTTACCTTGCCGGTGCCTCAGTTTAACCCAAACCTGTGCCCGGGTGCGTGAGCACAGCTCAGCTCTTGCATTCCTTGATTTTGCTCCTGTATCAAACACTGACAGTAATCTCTGTACAACTCTTCAACATAATCCACGAGCGCATGTACTGAGAAACAGAACCCACAGTCTGGCATGTTTAAAGAGCAGACCTATAGGTACAAAAAGCAACATCCGGATACAACACGACGATTTTCTTTTAAAAAGACTATTTTAAGTCACTTCAGCAAATCTTCGGGAAATTTATAAACAAATACTGCACCTATTTCACAGAACTGGTCCCACTCTCACCGTATATAGAGAATCATGATTGCTAAACATGGAAATTTCACACTGACTGCAGATTATGTTCTCTAATGACGTTCAGATGTACGACACGTTAGCGATTAGAAGTGTTAACATCCAAGGAAATTGAAGATGAATATGACGTTGGAGGGATAACAATAACACGTACGTGAATTTCTCCTACACGTCTACAGAAGTGCTCTCTAAAGCTCTTTAAAGTAGCTTGCTCCTTTAATCAGGCGACTAAACGTATGTCTATTTTAATCACAAAAAGTAGCAATACTTTCTGTCTTACCCTGTAAATGACACCCCCGTTGTACCGAATGCTCAAGAGAAGGGAGGAGGGGCAGGAGGGGGCACCCGAGCTCGGGGGCGCAGGGTCGCGAGCCGGGCGCCCGCAGCGCGTCCTGCCCCGCGCCGCCTTCTGCTGCCGCACAGAACAGAAAAGGGGCTCGGGAACAAAAGCCTTCCGTGGTCAACCCCAAAAAGCTCCAAAGGGTAATTCTGAAAAGATTGGTTTACAGTAAACTAGTAAAAAGGTATAGTGAAAATGTAAGAAGATGTAATAAAAATATGCTATCAGTGAATAAATCAAGAACTCAGGCTAAAATGCTGACCTACAAATGCTGAGCTTATGGAGAGAAGATAGTTTACAAAGTTTCTTGTTTGTGCAATTAGTGATTTACATACTTTTGCAGAGAAAGGTAGAGATCAAGTATTTTCACTTGATAATTTTTAGCAAGAATCTGTGTCATACAAGGACTTGTAAAATGTAAATTTAATTGCATAGTTGCAGCTTTTCAAATATTACTCTCATGGCTTGCAATCTCCTCAGAGACATTTTCTTGTATGTAGCTCAGTCTTTCTTAAATCAAGTTTTCCATTTTGAAGAGCACAGCAGATCAGAATGCGACTCCTCCCCCAACCACCAAAAATAGGATAAATTGCTTCCTGTTAACATCTCCATGGTTACTGATCCATAACTACCTGAAGTTTGAAAATCACTAATGACCTGGAAACCCATCTACTAATACAGATAAATGATATTTGCTACAGTAATGCTCCAAATAATTCAATTTGTTACAATATACCCAACACTGAAATCCTTCTTACCCTTATCTGTGCACCAGAAACAATCCTACCTACTTTATTCATTCTTACATTAAGGCGGCTGTTTAGGGTCATGAGCCACTTGGAACATGTACTTAGTATCAATACATAGAAACAAGGTACCCCACATTGGTTTTTCGCAAGAAAAAGTTCCACATTAATCAACCAAGGCAATAGTAATTGCAGCCCTATGAACATAAATGAAGTCTGTCTTTGCAGTTGAGCAAAGATTTAAATTTCTAGTAGCATCTGGCAGTTTTTCCATCTAAAATAAATACCTTGATACACCTACAAGAAAAAGGAGCTGCAAATTCAAGCCACTGATAATTTCATTTATGACTTTATTATGATGATCCTGATCAAATGCTACTATATGTAGAGTTTTGCTTCTGGACAGGCTCCATCCAGTAGCAGTGATCCATTTGTACAGAGAAGCATTTCCCCGAACTTCAGTGTCAAGGTCATACTTTTTTCTCAACTAAAACCAGGCACAGCCTCAACACAAAGCATCATTTGGCAGTCACTTGAGAAAAAGGGGCATAGACAAAAAATGTAGAAATAAAGGCTCAATTTACATACATGCATATTACTTCCTCACCAAGAATGCCTTGGGGAGAGGGGTGGAATCCAATGTACTGCAGCAAAACACCGTGTCTCTTGTGTTGCTGGTGCAACGCAGCCAGCAGCAATGCAACTTGTGTCAATAAATAAGGCCAATTTGAAGATGATCCTTCTTGCTCTATACCAGTGACAACATCTCTCTAATTTGCTTTAAAATCAACAGTAACTGAACTTCTGTATTTTTCATATGCCACGCTAAACCTGCCTAGGTTATGCTTATGCAGCCCCTGCCATAACTTCAACAATGCTGCATGGTCAGAATTCAGTCCTACATACTCTCAAAGGGATGAACAGCTTATCCTGAAACTTGCTGTGCAAGAAGGGATGCCCGCACAGAGTCTGACTGAGCATCTTTGTCAGCCAAGTCCAACGAAGTAAAAAAGATTTCTCAAGTTTCTATGTATGGCCCAGGTAACTCGTGTTTTGGAGGACCGAATACTGTAAATGGTAAAACATATATATGTGCATAAGAACAAGAACTTGCTTAAGAACACTTTTCAGTTCTTTCAGGACAGTTCGGGGGTGTATTTCCATGAAAATATTTTTCAAGTGTTCTCAGAAGTAAAGAACCAATTTCCATTTTAAGTGCATTTACACTGGCCAGCTGCGTAGCCATTTGACTCCAGGCATGGAAGGCACTTCTGAGCTGGTGTCGTTGCAAGCACTGTGGCAGCCTGCTCTCAAGCACAGCTCTTTAGAGCTTACTCATGTAGCTAGCCCTAAACCTTAGCCAAAGTAGCCAGATTTCAGTTAATTTATCAGTGTTAAAGTAAAAGCTGTGCCTGCCAAAGGAGAAATCTCAGTTGTGCCTGCTAGCGAAACGCCAGCAAGGCTGTCACGAAGTAGGTTTTGCCGGGGCAAACGACAAGTATTTCTATTACAGGCTACAGAAACGCAGCTTGAGTGTTTGCAGGAGCATTAATGCCTCTTTCTAAGAAAGTGAATGCTAGACCCGTAACTACACACGCTGCTGATACAAGCTGCAGTTTCAAAATTAGTGTCGCCAACGGAAGGCTGAGGTCAGACCCAGTCACGGGCGGTCTTGCTACCCACAGGCCTTCTTCCAGCACCTTGATTCCTCCAGCTTCTCCAGGAGCTGATTTAGCTCCTGAGAGAGAGAGAGGTGGGGAGGGAGAAAAAAAAAAAAAATAATAATCCAGAATAACTCAGACTTTGGTCCGGTCAGTGAGTTAAAATCAGTAGATCGAAGGCAGACCAAAACCTCTCATTTTATTTTGTTTCGGTTCCTTAAGAATCATATCATACTAGTGCCCTGAAATCACATGAATGGTTGCATCCAGGCTGCATGCATCCACGTTGCTTTCTTTAAGCATGTTGCAATGTCACATGGCAAAAGCCAAATCCTATAAATTTGCTGATACAAATCAAGTTTAAACAGGCAAAATAAGCAGCTAGTTTTCATTGCAAACAGCAAGAGATTGCAATTCCTCCTGCAAGGCAAAAGAACCAATGCAGGAGGGTGAAAATATGTATGTGGTCAGGGTGGAGGAAGGGGTGGGATTATCTCTTTTGGCATAAGCCTATAGTTAGGTGGCTCAGTGTAGTAATTAAGCTGCAGGGTTATAACAAGAAAGGGTTTTGTGCAGTTTTTTTTTTTTTTTTTTTTTTGTGCAGTTTTTTTTTTTTTTTTTTTCCTTTTTAAAGAGCGTATTGCAGCTTCAATAAAATCCCCAAGATTAATGGATATGCTTACTTGCTTTAAAAATAATGGTACTGCCTACAGTACCATTACAAAACAGAAACAAGAAGCCTGGTGAATTCAAACTAAAACGTCATTAAAGCACTGCTAAATGGAATGGCAATTACTGGTGTCTCAGAGATTTGTGCTTTTGGAAAAACATTTTCTACTCTTCAGAGGTTGGAAAAGCAACTTTTAATATTAACATTAAAAAAGGACAAAGAAATTTACAGAAGAAATTTTAAGAAAGTTGCCAGTCCCAAGGAAACATTATCTAAACATCCTAGCAATTGAGCATGTACTGTATAAAACAGTAATTTTACACTTTGTAAAACATTCCTATGTCTAATTGAAAATCCATAGCTGGACGGCACATATGACATGATCAAATCTACAGGAAATCCGAGGCAGAGGTATTTGTATTTGAAACATGAAATACTTTTGCTTCACCGACACTCCTTTAAAGCAGTCGCCACCTATTTGAAACTAATGATACAAATAAAACAGCCTTAAATCCCTGTGCTACTGCATTCTGAAACCACAGAAAGAGCTTAGGGTTTTAGCACTGCCGATTCCCTTCATAACAAACGCATCTAAATGAATTGATTGCAAATAAAAAACGTTACCGAGAAAAGGGTGAGACTTCAGCAGGCCGGATTCTGATGTGGGAGGATGGGCTAATAGACACTAATTTATCATAGTCAACGGCATTACACCAAACCCATTCCATAGGAAAACCTGTCCGAGAATGATGAATCATTATTACATGCCACCTCAGATCTAAAAGCACGTTTTATGTTTTCAAAGGTATAAATCCTGTTTTTCTATTACACTATAACATCACAAAGTATAATCAGAAAGATTATAAAACTACAACCCACCCAGATAAATGAAAAAAGCCCCTACATGTTAAGACCAGTGTTATGAAAGATTTCTTAGCCATATTTCCTTTGCAGCAGAACTGTTCATGTGGAAGAATGTATACATAAATACATTCAACAACAACAATACATTCAAATACAACAAAAAACAGTATCCCGACCATCCCTCCCACAAATCTTTTAAAAATTATTTTAAGCAGTGAAATTATGGTCCCTACACAAGAGAAAATGAAATCCGAGTGAGCCCAAGGGGAATTTTGCTCAAGGCCAGACTGAAGCAGAGTTTTTTTAGGAAGGAACAGTTATAGAAGTCACATATTTAAAGTCCTTATCTTGAAACTCTTATTTACATGAATAGTTCTTACTTAAAAAGAACAAGTGTTTGCAGGACTGGAATCCTCCAATCATTAATCTTTTTGAAAGACTTTTTAGCATGAAGGTCTGTGTCCTCCTTCAAAACAAATAAAAGCGGTAATTCTACCAAATATTTTGCAAAGACCTTCTCTGTGTTGTCAGGTTACAAAATTCTGAAGTTAAGGAAAACTGTAATCCATGAGGTGAAAAAATCTGAAAATTACAGTACTTTTTGTAGTAAAATTATAGTGAAGCAAGCTTAACAAAATAATTGGTTGTTGCTAAAAACGTAGCTTTTTGCTTTAAAAATCTCAAATATTCAGCTAAATGACTTCCTCAACACACAGCACTGTTTAGCAGCACATTCAGATTGATTATTACAGGAGGAAATCTACCTATTTACAATGAGAACTGAGAAAGTAAACAAATCCCTATTTTTTTTTTTTTTTAAACTACGTCCTGGTGTATTCCTCCTTTTTACTTTCAAGAGGGACAGGGCCATGGAGGAATGGGGTCTTACAAACGTGCCATGTTAGGCTTCCCTGGTGCCACCTGCTCATGAGAAGATGGGTGCATTTGTCTTCCAAGCAGTTTTTAACGTGCGTGGAAAATAAGAGCAAAGCAAGAAGCGGAGAGCCCCTGCTGCTGAGCAGCGGCAGCCCAGCGCTACGACGAGCTGGCCGCCATTTCCCCACGAGATGCCTGGAGGGGAGGAAGGTGTTTGGGGGACAGGTGATGGGCTGGGCAGTCAGGAGCCCCTTTCCTGAGGTGTCCCACGTCTGGAATGAGGCAAGTGCCACAGGGAGTGTTTCCCACCAAACTGTCCAGAAACACTACAACTTTGGTTTCTCGTGGCAGCCTCGCTGCCATCCACCTCCACCGCTGCCCGCGCACCGCTCAGGGAAGGGGAGGCCACACGTGGAAGATGGTGGAAGACAAAAAGCAGCATTTTCCCCCCTTGCTGGAAGGGCAGGGAAGGAAGGGGGAAGGGGAAGTGACCCTTTCCGCGCAGGGGAACAAAGCGCCGCCGCAGCTACCGCGCCGGGGCCCTGCCCGGGGCGCCCTCGCCGCTGCCGCCATCTTGGGC
>VZSV01000006.1:11701351-11715751 GCA_013398735.1 Nothocercus julius | reverse complement strand
TGGTCCCGCGGGCTCCCGCCAGCGCCGCGCACCTCGCCTGGGGCACAGAGATAAGGACGGAGCACGGGGGGCGGCCGCGACCCGGCTCCCTTTGAAAGGGTCTGCAGGTTTAGGACTTCCCCAAAGTGGGGCTGAGCATCGCTGTGAGGGCTTGCAAGCCTTTGGGAACTGGAAGGGTGCGCGAGCGCACGTCTTCCGTTTGCTTGCTTGTTTGTTTTTTCAATTTGCCTTTGCAGGAGGCTAACTGCTCTGCAGCTCATCTTTCTTCGCCTTTTGGTAGCGGGGAAGCGCCACCCTCCCGCTGGGCATGGCCCTGGCATTTCCACAGCACTGCCCTCCGAGCTAGAGGTGAGGGGTGGTTTTACTGCGGAAAAGGAGTCGGGCAACCCCAAACGTGGCAGTCAAAGGCCCGTTCCCTCAGACGCGGCAACAGAGCGTGTGGCTTCTCAAAGGTACTATGCACCTTTTCCAGCCCTGCGTTACGTGCTAAATTAGCCTTTTTAATTTTTTTATACGGAAAGAAAAAAAGATTTAAACTATATTAAGAGCCTAATAAAAAGAAAAACTTTGAATCTTTCTACATCCATCACCGACTCTATGAAGGAGGAGCCGAGGCGCGGGTTATAAATGGCCCAAGGAAGCGCCAGGCAGTGAATAGCCCTGACCCTGGTGCCGTGGGGAGGGCTTGCAACCTGAGCCAGGAGGGCGCAAATTCCTCCCTGCCGAGAAGCCTCCTCGGGGCGGGCAGGCGGGGGGAGCCTGCCCTTAAGGAGGCTCCTGCCCACAGCCCCTCTGCCCGCCCAAGCAGCGGCTCCTCCGGCTCCCCGCGCCTGGCTCCGGCCGTCAGATGCCTGGAGAGAAGGCAAAAAGACACAGTCCTCCCGATTATGTTGGCAGTGGCCTCAAGAACAGATTTGGATCATTCCTGTCTTTACACCAGCCAAGCCGTTAGTCTGCATATTAAAAAGACACAACGGAGAGGAGGGTTTCAGATGCTTTGTTTACTGCGTTTGACGATGCTCTGCCACAGTTTGCAGTGCGCATGGATCTTAAACAAAAATATGCATCAGAAAAAGAAAATAAAGGGTTTGCAGTGATTCCACACATGCATTGTTTTAAGTCAAGGGAGACACTTAACCCATTCCCCTGCAGCACCTTCATGACCAAGGAAGGGCAAAACAGCCTATGTGTTATCAGAAGCAACCTGCACTGCTGGAGCACTGGAGAGCAAGCAGAGAATAAATAAAACATCTGTACGAAGAAAAACCATCCTTAAATCTCTGCACGGCCAGGCTATTCCTCCACCCCTACCAAGGGCAGCACAACAGAGAACTCAATAGCTGACTGGCAAATCTTGTCAGTGAGCAGAAAAGACCCAGAATCTTTATTTTTGCCCCCTTCTAGATACTAATTACAGGGGTCTGGAATGCACTGATCCAGAAGGGAAAACGAGCACTGGTCTCGGCCATTCCTTTATGCAGCAGTTACAGACTGACCTACATTGTGTTAAATGTACTTCTTGCAAGAGGCAGGAACACTGCGCAAGTTCCAGACAAAGCTTGTGTGCAAGTGTTTAAAGTATTTTGTATGAATTCACTATAAACTAAACTATTCTCACTGTGCCTTGGATAATATTTTAATTCATTTTGCTAATTTGACTTCTTTAAATTTGGATGTAGCTTTGTTGCTTGATTGCAACACTAACACAAGAAAGTTCTCTACAAAACTAGTCATACTGGTGCTAGCAAGAAAATTTCAAAATCTGAGTAGCTGTTTTTGACAAATTATTTCATCTAGCAATGTAACAAAAATTTTTTTACCACCATAAGGTAATTAGTATTTTTTAATTACATTCTTAAAATAAGCAAGAATTAGTATTTTCTGTATCTTTTTAACATGTACATTCATAATTTGATAATTTTATTCCACACAGAGTTAACGAGTGGAAAACATTGGCTATTTTTGTCTGTAATCTTATACAATTTGATAGTGAGATGCAAATGTGCCCAGAAGAACAGAATACTAGTAAGATGTATAAATTTAAACAAATTAGATACAAATTAAATACCAACTGTTTAACAAAGTTACACAGGGAAATTAAAAAGTAAATACTGTTTTTGTTTTCCCTTTCTTACATGTTAACTTATGTGGACAAAGTCACAGATGAGTACATATTTTCATTCTATTCCAGCTTATCAGTAAATAATCATCTTTCAAGTCAGTCCTCTTTCAAATCTGAAATGTCAGGAATTTCAAACTTGCCTACAAAATGGCAAAGCCACATTCAAACCAATCAAGACCCTGTCAAAAATGAACAAAAGAAACCAACAGAAAATTACCTACCACATAAGACGTAAATAAAGAGGAGTCACATTTCTCTTAAATCTGCACAGCTGAGTGTGCTGCATGAAATTTATATGAACAAATGTTCATATATAGTTAGTTCATACAAATGATACTGTTATACATTAAAATTCCCATATTTTAACCCCCCAAATCTTAAAAGCTGTAAAGCACTAGCAAACATATATTAAAAATAAATATACTGAATTATAGCCAATGCAAAACAAAAACAAAAAACCCTCAAGTCCCTAACAAAACCACCAGAAAATAAATCCTAGACAAAATTGTGAATACCTACTGAAACTTCTTGGCCATTTTGTCTTGATTTCACCTGGGTCAGCATTTCATCTCTTGATTTTAGTAACATTTGATCCTTATAGAGTAACTAAAATATACTGAAAGTTTAAGACACAAAGTAAACTGAAGAAAGATTATAAAAAGCAATTAAACTGAAGTTGAACAATTTGTAAGAATTATTAGTAGATTATATTCATCATCTTGAAATAGGAAATATCAGAAAACAAACACCGTATGCCTGTTTCCTTAGTACTTCACAAGACAAATTTACTATAACTGCACTTCATGACACATATTAAGGTCAAGGCTGTTTTAGCACTCATGTTTTCTAATCAGTGAGCATCCTATTAATAAAGAATCAATTTTAAACTAAGTATGAATAAAAGGAAAGATATAAATATAAAAGCATCATACTTCTTTATGCAATAAGGCAAGAAGTGCTGATTATAAGTAATTATATTAACATGTAGGTGATCATACAGGATGTTAAACATAGAGTATATTAATTTCTGACAAAAGCACAGTGCTGTGGACGTGTTAGAGTCTGATCTTGGTCTACTGATAGTTATCCCCAGATAAGAAGCTACTATGTGAGAAGGTATTATCCATGTTGGTTAGAAAAACAGTAAAATATACATGTAACCACGGAATAGGTCAGCACTTTAATAGGTTGTCAATATTTATTAGTAAAAAATGAATACTGCACTGCAAAAATAAACTATTCCCCTTCAAATTATCTACAATTTTAACAACTGTTTTATTTTTCTGAAGCAATTATAACGATTAATGTACAAATTCTTGCTGCTCAAAGCAAATCATAGACAAAGCAAAACAAACAAGAAAATCTCTGTTTGGAAAAACAACAGTAAATAGCCACTGAATACAAATAAAATGGAAAATGCATATTTTTATTTTGTAGAAAATCCTTTACTAATTTCTACAGATGATAAATGCATAGACCAAATTTAAAGGGAGCCTCTCAAATGGATTTTTTTTAACTGAAATAACTTAAAACATTTTCAAATCTGCTGCATCAAATTTTAGATAGTTTAGTCATTTTTTAGATTCTTGAGTTAAAGAAGGTGTTGCGAGGAGGAGAATTTGATAGCCTACTTTGTTGGTACTTTTAATAGCCTACAATCCAGGAGAATTAAGTGATCGTGCAAGGACTAGGAAAATTGTGATATTTATTTGCTGCACTGAATGTTTACAGAAGTGTCAATTAAAACAATCAAAATTCTATTCAAAATAGTTTAAGCAAAGATTTTATCGGCAGACATGGCACGTTCAAGATTCAGACAGAAATTATTTTCGTCTTGACAGTATACCTTTAAAATCTGTTCTCCTGTACCTACATTTCAGTCCCACCGTCTTTTATCTTTGTAAATATTTCCATTCAAATCAATAGTGACATGCAAAGTTCTAGATAATGTCACTCCAAATTACTAATAGTGTTTATTCATTTATCTGCCTCAAATTCAGACCAAACACCTTGCAAGTTATTTGTTAAACAACGGTTATCACTAATGCTTGAAGCCAGTCAAAAACGCTCCTAAAGATTATTTTACTTCTTTGTTCCAGGGTTGTAGTAATAGTCCATTTCCTAAATTAGAATCATACACATCAGAATAACCTGTTAAGCATCCTGTTATTTAAAAAGGAATGTGGATACCACACATATGAAGACCTATATTCAAGCAAGCACTACGTTCCCCCTTTATCAGTCTAATATGATGGGACACATGGTGATAGGTCTTACTCACATTCAGAGCATTTCTCATATTTTTTTCTACCATTCTTTCCTCCTTTGATGGAATGATTGGGGACTAAGCTATTACTTAATGAGAAGATTAAAAGACTTTATCAGACCGAGAGCTTTACATCAAATTAGCCTGGTAGATTAGTGTTAGATGAATTTAGCTATGCAAGACATTAAATGCTATATATTCTCAGTATCCCCAAAAATTAGCATTTTGTGTGAAGTCTGTAAAGTTACATAAATGCCAAGTTCCTGCATACCACATACACCATCTTATTAAGATACATGATTTTAAGGACCTTATGTTAACTTTTAATTAAGCATCACTGAACCAAACACTACTTACTTTTTAATTTTATGAACCATTCAGAGAACAAATCAGGCCAATATACGGCCTTCAAAGTTTTGTGCAAAACAACACAGGCTTAAAAAAAGCAAAGGGTGTAAACTGAGTACTTCCAGTCAGAAATTCCCTATGATAGGCTTAAAATGGGCTCCTAATTCACATCAATGCTGTCCAGTTTACTGAACATGTTTCACAGGTCAGTGAGACTGTCTCTCCCACAGGAAAATGTAGTGGAATTTGGCCCATTTGCATTGCAAGATCCACACGAAAAGAAGGATGAAATGGTTTTATTATGTTAAAGATAAATTTCTGTCTGATGTTCAAATCATTCCCAAACTTCAGTTCACTTGAGTATATCTGGGGGGAGGAGGGAAAGCAAATTGTTTTGTAAATAATACTTCGATGTACTCTTTACTTTCTCTCTTTACTTTCAGCAATGGCTAATTTTCAAAACAGGCAACCTTTGTGTCTTGCACTAGGTAATTAAACAGGGCAAGATACCGGTATACTTCTAACTCTTAAATACTGGGAGTTTATTAAGGATCTAATCCAAAGTCTTCAGAAGCCTTTCTAATAAGTACATGCTTGATTAAAACCTTCATGTATATTTTTTATATTTCTAATATCATGAATCTAAAAATAATCAGAAATTACTACACATATTTAGCAGAGGCTTTTAAAATCCCCCATATTTCCACCAATATTGTATTATTAGAAACAGCCTATAAAGGCAACCAAGATTCTGATTACTAGCTTGCAAAATATATTTGTAAAATGAAGTAAAAGTTTAAAAAATACAGCACAGATGCATTATTCATTTCAAAGACACCTGTACTTTGAAAACAACTGAGTTCATGTGTGTTCTAGTCTGCTAAAATACACAAGTGCTATCACTTTTATGCTCAATTTCAGTCCAGGGAAAAAGAAGTTATAACACAAATGTTAAAGTAGCCTCAAGTGCATTATAATAAAAGCAACTGAGAAAACTCAAAGCTGCATACCTATAAATTACCATGACTAATTAGAAAAGGGCCTCTGTGGGAGCAGATAACTTTGATGGGAAAGCCACTATCAGATGTGTTCACGAGAAGTACTCATGAGTGTAATTATGACAACATAAGTGTTTTCTAATACAGTATCATAAATTCCACCATACTCTTGGAATATAGATTCTGAAAACAAATCATATATTCCAAATATTGATTGTACATGCATTTACTCAGATAGCCACTGAAAACAAAACCAAACTTCCCAGTTAAGCACAGTGAATGGGATTTAGCTTAAAGGCATATCATTACTTCATAAAATAATGAAAAACAGTAACAAAAGAGGAAACCCCACTAAAAATCCTCTATTAATAGTAAAAACACAATTGTTATTTTAATAAAGTATATCATAAATAAATGATCTAGCTATATTTCCACATCTAATCAGTTCATTTTTGTCAGAAGTTAATGAACTTGTGTTCTACAAGTACGTTGGTTTATGCAAATACCGTGAAAATATACAGAAAATGTCTCAAAGGGCTGATGAAAGGAATTCCGAGCACATGCTAAACTTAAAATGTTAGGAGATACTTAATATGGGCAGCTGCCTCAATAGTGGTTTTTTAGAGAAAGACATTTAAAACCCTCTTAAATGATCACTATATTTAAGTCACTAGTTTAAAAATAAAGATGTATGAAAACATAATTTTAACAAATGTTAAAATATTAACATCTGATGCCATCAAAAGCAAAACAACTTTCAATGTCCTCCTTCCAAAATATTATTAGAGCACTAAATTAGATCTTTGAAATACAAATTATCTGTGCGATTTCTTGATTGACTATTCCTGCACTGGTAGTAGAACAGCAATATTCTACCTACTCTCACCCAAAAAATCTTTGGAAATTAAATATTTTGATGCATTTGGGAAGTCATGCATAGGAGATTAATTAGGGAGCCACGCTTCTCAGATCATCAAATACACAACTAATTCCACTAAGGCTTTCACCTACCTACTGAGAAGATTCACCCAATTACTGGGTAGCCTGAGAAGGGCACCCAGATAAGAATGGCCCTATAAATATACTTATTTCCATTCTGGCGCAATAAGAAACATGCACTATTGTCACAATCTTTGTTGTTAAGACAAAAAATTACTGCTTAAAACATCAGTTCAATACAGCTTAGAGGCCCTTGTGTCTGTTCCTGTATCTACCACGTGTGCCCCCTCTGGCTTCTGTCCTTTTCTCTTTTTCTCACTTTTCCTCTCTTTATTCTTTCTTCCATTTTCTTTCTTTAAGTCACTGAGACTTTCTCTCTTCTTCCCCCCCGAGATGTCCCACCATGTTGCGGCCCCGGAGGCTGCGCTTTGTCCCTTTGCTTTGGGCCACTGCTGGCCGGGTCCCCGGCACGTTTCATCCCGCTGCTCTCAGAGGCTTCATTCTCGTTCCTGGGACAGTAGCTCCAGCCCCGCTTTCCTCCATACCCTCGCTTCACCCTAGCTCCTCGCCTCATCCTCGGCTGTCCCACCACAGCACCGTGATCTGGGCGTGCTGGGGGGCTCTGCAGGCCCAACACGTGGGCAGCACGGGAGTTCCCCAGCCAGCTCCACCAGCACTTGTGCTGGCCCAAGACGGGGAGAGCCAGAAAGGCTCCTGAGGCTCCCTTCCCATGGGAAAGGCCAATGCAGGCCGGAGCCCGCGCGAAGCCGGTGGCTGCAGGAGCCTCCAGCTGTTGGCCAGGCCGCGGCGGCGAAGGCGGCGCGCGGGGCAGCTGCCGGGCTGCCGCACAGGGCTCCGGCCCCGCGTGCTCGCAGAAACCCGAATTGCGGCCGCTTCTTTAATGCGGTTGACTGCAAAACTTGCAGCAGCTCCTGCAGCTGCTGCGCAAGCAGCTGAGCCATCTCTGGCCTCTAGCCATTTCCCAAGAGTTACTCCCCCCCCCGAAAATATCATGACCAGCCAAAATAATCCAAGGAGGAGCACGGGCACTGATTTCTCCAACTAAATAAGATCAAACAACCAAAGGCACCTCCCTACCCGCCGTGTAGGGGTGCTTGCTGATACTCTTCTAACACAAAAGCTACTTAAGGATCCACTGCCTTTGCCAATGATACTGAGCAGGCAAAAATGTCTAGTCCAGACCTGTCCTGTGTAATTGTCCCTTGAAAAGAGCAAAGTGTCAGTCATAGCTTTCAGTTGATTTAAAGAAAGAAAGGAGAANAAAAAAAAAAAAAAAAAAAAAAAACTTTAAAACAGCATACCCTACTTCTTTGGGTTCATTTAAGACAAATCATAAATGGTATTTACCCTCTTTGTTTCTAGGTTCCTCAGATCATCTATAGATCAAGCCTTTCCAGACATTTTTATAAACCTTTGTAAATCTTCATGGCCCTGCTTTTGTTAGTAGTGATGTTAGGGGGGGAAAGAAGACAGGCCCTTACTAAAATGGGTTACTTATAGGAAGATAAATATGGTTATATTTGGATGGGTGTATACTTTACAGAGTGCCTACAACAACACTACTACCTTAGTGATCTAGCTGCAAACCAGGACAAGCAACAATAGCAACATTTTTTTCCAATTTGACAATTCATTTCCTCTTAGCTTAGGTTCATATATCTGCTTTGATATCTTCTGTTTGTGCCCCAGACAAAATATCCTCTTCCTTCCAGCATCCCAAGCCCTGTGCACAACTTCCTTAGTTTTGGAAAAATAAAGGAGGATAGCACGCTCTGGAAAGGGTGTACTTACTTCTCTGGAAAAGAGAGAAATCTCTCTAAAGACAACACAGCCCCATTATAAACTTCTGTCTTTGAAACATCTGTGATTTTTGCTTGTAAACATTAAATATTTAAATTTGCTTAGCAAGAGCTGAGCTGAATCAATGCTGCTTAGGTTTAATTTGACTTCCCCACTCACTTAAATACTTCTAAATACTGTCTATAGATTAAAAATGCACTGTAAAATTGGCTTTATATGTAAATGAATTAAATCTGAAACATATCCATCAAGAATGAAAACTCCACAAATCAAATTCCAAAAGACAAGTTCCTTTAGCCAATTACCTAAACCTATATATATATCAATATGTATTTTTTCCATCTGTCTCTTTGACCATAGGTAGGGCCCAAAATGTGGAACTCGGTCTAATTAGTAGCCAGAATTCAAAAACAAACAAACAATAATAAAAAAAAAAAGTTGCACTGCTCTACATCACAAATTTATGGTTCCCAAAATTTAAAGTCAACTTTCTCGGTTTGAACAACTGCTGCAGACCTGAGCTTGGCTTGGCACCTTCACGAGATTGCTCATAGCTCTGCATGAACTGGGCTCGTGAACAGCCTGCGACACCCATGTCTTTATGCAACTCTGATCTTGCAGGTCTCACACACGAGCTCACCATGGCTGTGTGGTTATGCCACATTTGCTTCCTTCCTCAGCTTTCCTCTACAAATCCTGCTAGCCGCTTCTGCTGATTAGAACCAGGCTCACCGGGTGCCGTCAGAAGTCAAGGGATCCGGGTCTGGGATAACGTGCCCTGCATGGAGGCTTCTGTGCTTCAAAGTGGCACTGCTGGGTTGCACTTAACAACACGGAACAAGCTATTACTGATCCACCTGCTTGCCCAGAACTTCCCGTTACCCTAAGCAATTAAGTAGCTTTTACAAGGACCATAATGGTGAAATGGAGAAGCCATACGAGCGAAGGAACTCACCCTAGTGCAAGGGTCCTACATCTAATACTAGAGATGGTTGGTATTCAGTGTATCATGCCATGCCCAGTCTTCTATCTTACACAAGTACTTCAACTATGACTACAATAAATAGGACTTTAAAGATAAGACATCTTAATCAGCATCAAAAAGGACAGTCAGTCAAATTAAAGGAAAAAAGAATTCAGAAGCTGTATATGTATTTAACTTCCTATTTATTCTTCTGCCTGTTTCCATTGTAACTGAATATCCTCAGAAATTTTCCTCTTTTCTAAGTATTGCTAAGTATTTTCCAAGTATTTGAACAAATAGGAGCAAAGTTTATTAAAAAAAAATATATATATATATTGTCAATGTAGAAAGATTCACTGGAAGAAAAAAAAAAGAAAAAAAAGGATCTTCCATTTTTAATTGGATCTTATAAAAGCAGTAACTTGTAGTAACAGTACTTGTCATATGAAAGTAAAAATTTTTAAACCAATCATATTCCTTTTAATGGAAAAACAAAATATACCAAGTACTGCATGCTGCTCCTCCCTTCCTTCCTTTCCCAACCTCATAAAAGAAGATCCCAAGGAGAGAACATGTTTAAGGTCTCAGTTCAGAAACCCTCAGATCAAGCTCTTAAAACATTGAGAATTTTGGACTATAAAGCCAGGTTGAAGTTAATATCTTCTAAACTTAACAATCCATCACCACTCAGAAACAACACAAAATTAAAACCTTTGTTATTCATAAACATGGGTTTAAATGCATCTACATCTATCTGGCACCCTACTCTTCAGTAACATGTTTGACATCTGAGCTTCATGCCAAGCACAGGGAAATTAAACACTTTTCCAGCATAATCCATGGCAAATGAAAGCCAAAGGAAAAAAAAAAAAAACACTCTTCAGGCTGTACTGCCAGCATCTTAAAAAAAAAAAAAAAAAAAAAAAAAAAAGATTCAGAGCTGTGTGTAAAATTTTGAAAATACAGTTACACAAAGGATAAACCATCCTTTTTTTTTTCTGATTTTCTTGGGATTCAGACTCTTCTCTTAGTTTATAGCAATTAACACCTTTTTTCCTTTCCTTGTGCGTTAGCAGAGGCTTCACTTGTATCTTGTCTCAGCAATCTCAGTTTTATCCTTTGGCATGTATGTATTTCAGCAAATAATCTTTATCAAGAACAGTTTGCCCATAACTGACAGAAGATATATTGTACCTTCCATGTTAACCGATTTACAATGCAAGCAAAATATGGAGCCAAAGTTGGTAAGGTGCCTGTTCACTGGATTTAACAGTCTTACGGGTGACAAACTTTGCCAGCTTTCATTTTTATGTACAAGAAACACAATGGACCAGCCACATTAGTGCATTTGACATAGCAGGGTTCAGAAAAATTAATCAGTTTTTAGGATTTGTAATTTTTCATGACACTGAGTGGTTCTAACACATAACTTAAAGACATAAAGTGCCTCAGAATACAGCTAAGAAAGGGTGAGAGTGTAAATGTTTGCAAATGCACCCTATTTACATTGCACAAATACACAGAGATGCACATAAATTATTGCTGACATGTTTCTACCTGAAATACTGTGTCTAGCTCTAGGTACCTCATTACCAGAAAGCTAACAACAAACTAAAGTTAGCTCAAAGAAGATCAATCAAAATGATTAGTGTTGAAGGGGGGACTTGAAAGGAAGGGTTTTAAAGCCTTAATACTGCAGTTTTTTCATGAACAGAATTTTCACTAGATAAGAAAGAAGTTCAAACACAAGTAGCATCTGCTAGAAATATATCAATATATACACTTAGTGAAGCACTGACTTAAGGAAAACATTACTATAACACTTAAACTACTGAGAAAAACTCCAAGAAAGAAAGAAAAATTACAAACTTCAAGTTTAGGAAACTAAGTATAAGGAGCTTAAAGTTTTACAGGAATTTTCACTCACTATCTGAAATTCTTTGCTCGCAGCAAGATCTCAAACTGGCACAATTTCACCATGAAATGAAGGTAAGGTTGGGCAGTATAACTATTGCTGGGGTTCAAGTTGCCTTTGACAGGACTTGGACTAAATAACATAGTAGCTTCTTCCTACACTTGAACTGTCTGAATCTCTGTGATTTTAGGAACTACACACATTGCAGAAAAGGTGAATGCACAACACGCTATGTGTACACACCTAAAACCATTTCCAAAGTAGTTCTTAACAGCAATATATCGTCCTGATTGATTAACTAATGATTTCACCTTAAAGAGACTTTTCACACGATAAAAATTTTTCAAATGCACAAAACTATTCAGAATAGGGTGTAATCACTGTTCAAGCAAAAAGCATGAACCCCCCTCTTTTCAAACAGCAATACTGATTTAAAGGTATTTTTGTGCTGTCCATTACTGTTACTTTTGCTCAGCCAACGCAAAGCATTCTACACAGCAATATAAATAAATTATCTAAAATGTATTAAAATGAACCAAAATAGACACAACTTTCTCCATTAAACAGAAAAAGAACATACTTCTCACTGATGAAAATATCAATGTCACCATGAAGTTTATGTGTATCCTAGATTACAGCAAGAAGAAAAATGTTAGAAACACAAGGTGTTTTCTTTGTTGCAAAAGAAATCCATTGAGGACTACTATTAAATTAACTCGGTAAGACTTATCTTTAAGAAATACTCAGAATGACTCAGGTGCAGTTTATGCACAAGGAAACGGGCTATTTTTCATTGTTTTTTATACTAGTCTTTTTACACTGTCTTTTAGGGGACACAACTGAATACAGACTTCCAAATATACCCTACCCTTTTTATTATTTTATATTAATATTTTTCATTATGGAACATCACTATCTGATAATTCAACACTTCTCTATTTAATCGGCTGTAAGAAATATCCTGTGAAACAGCAATTTTCATTAACAACACTGGTATTTTTCTTCTATTATTTGTGGAGCAAAGAGAATAACGAGTATGAAGAGAAAAATCAGATGAAGCAAAAGTTTTCTTTCACCTATAAAGTAAATTTATAGGACTGTGATGTGCAATTTAATGACTTAAAAGATACGAAGAGGGGAAGAAAGGGAGAAATGAGAAAAAAAAAGCAACTAGTTTGGTAAGTATTTCGTTCATTTAGTTCTCAAGTAGTAGGGGCAAAGAGTGGGGTGCCTCATATGCTAGTACAAAGCAGGTAGTGCAAGAATTTAAATCCTTTTGTATAAAATAGATGAAGTTACATGGAAATACTTTTCTTTTTTAATTTGCTTTCACACATTGCATATAATTTCAGACGTAAACAGCTAACACTGTCCAGGCTCTGGGGACAGGATATACGTTACACAGCAAAGCCGGAAATCCACTTCTCCAGCACCACACAGAGCCAGGCTCCTCACCACCCAAAGCAGCCCATTTTTCAAGCTTCTCGCCACCTCTCCATCAACCTCATTCCTTGAAAATCCCCGGTGGAAGTTACGGCAAAACAAGGCCAGGAAAATGGAAATAGAAAGACAGACTCACCGTGTGCAGTCATGGCACAACCCCCTCCTCCCACTTTGCATTGGAAACGTCATAGAAAATGGACAACTACGTAAAAAGTCAAGATGGCTTTTGCCTCCGCAACGTGGCCCCAGATAAACCCAAAACGGTCTCCTCACGTAGCAGCCCCTCTGCGGGCACCTCCGCCTTTCCCAGGCGACTTGCGAGGCTCCAAGGAGCCCTGGGAGGGAGCTCACATGGTCCTTCCTAAGGAATCGTGCCCCAGCGTTGGAACTGTGCTCCCTTAACTTCATGATTTCAGAGATTTTGCATCCGAAACCCCTTCGCGTGAAGGCATTCACACAAATGTTTCAAGCATGAATTTATGCAAGTATGTTTAAAAATAAAAACAGCGTAAATATGTTTATTTCCTAGTCCACAGCCTTACAGAGACGGTGTGTTTGCTCTTACTTCTTAAGAGGAGTTACTACTTATTCCTTACTACTTATATTCAAGAAGCTGATTTTTAACAAACTGTGTAGCTGCTGCAGTGCATTTCCAGGGGGACACTCTCCGGTCTGAATTACTGCAAAATAAGCCTATGGTTGTATTTTAATTTCAACAACTAATCTCAGATAAGCTTTCAAAAAGTAATCCAAAATTTAAGGGAAAAGCATTTAAAATGTATTCAAATGAGATTTAAATGAAAAGGACATTTATTTATCATTCTCTGAGTTTAATTTTCATCACTTTCCAGGAGAAATGACCTATACCTGATCATTTAAAAAATGTTAGATCTTGTTAAAAACAAAGATGCGGCTTTTAAAGGTAAGTAAAAGGCACAGGCAGAGCTCCTAACCACAGGGTAAGACATGGAGAAACAGCACAAAACCAAGCCCAACCTAACAACCTTATCGACCCAGATCAGATGATGCTAACAAAACCTCTACCTACAACAACTCTTTAATTACAGATGTACTCAAATATCTAAAGAAAAAAAAAGCAGTAACTTAGAGAAGTTACGTGAAACCAAAATGTGGAAGACAAAAAAAGGGTCTTACTTGGTGTACAAAGACATCAACGGGAGACTCCAAGGGGCTTCCCTCTCGATTGCTCATGGAGATGAACCCGAATCCCATTCTCACATTGAACCATTTGCAATGGCCCGTTCCGTGCAAAACCTGGGATTCCTCCTCTTCCTCCTGCTCCGGCAGCTTCCCGGGCTCGTCTCCACCTTTACTCGCCCCTGCTGAGGAAGAGGGAAAGGCCAGGGTGGGGGAGGAGGTGGGGAGTGAAAAAGAAAGGAGTGGGGGACAAGATGCAGAGCAAAGAGTTAAATTCTGGTAACATCCCTTCGCCACTGTATTAAGAACTTGCTACAGAAGAAATAGAGAGAAAAAAAAAAAAAAAAGAAAAAAAAGCAAACAAAACTAAAAAACTGCGAAAACATTTTTTTCCCGCGGTTTTACAGCAAATACTGAAACACGCAA